>JBBMJM010120149.1:10964-26874 GCA_037832705.1 Centriscus cristatus
AGGAGGAGGAGGCGGAGCATGAAGAAGAGGGGCTAACAGTCTGGATAGATGAGTATCCGGAACTGTGAAGGTCTGTGGACTGTGGCCGTGGTTCCTGGACTTTGCAGTCCTTGTTGGTCCTCCTTTGCTCTTCACAGAAGCTGTCCTCCTCACTGGACAGGGCTCGGCAGTGGTCCTGTTCCTTCTCCGCATCCATGAGCAGGTGCAGGTTGATGGATATCATGGAAGCTATCGAAGGACAAGAGTTTCTATCAGTTAATCAAGGTTCATTGGTGACACCATACTAACACGACAAGTCAGGTTTTATTTGTAGATCCAAGTGGACGGCCTTCTGCCTCAACCAGTTGGGGGGGGGGACAAAGAAAGCAACAGTAAGAAAGACAGCGAGAGGCAGAATCAGCAGGGATGGAAAACAAGGACAGACAAACCCCACACAGCAACCTAGTAATAATATATGCACGTATCAGTATCCCTGAGATATTTCTGACTGATTGTACTGAATGTGAAATGGAAACCAGACTACACGGACACATTTGAATATTAACCTGATTAAGGAAAAACTCAATGATGCTGCCATGCTAATGCAGGTATTTCATGATGACCTTGAGCGGGACAATCTCATGACAAACTGTCATGACAGAAATGTGGAGCTTTGCAGTCCGACTCCGGTGGTCATGGAGTAGAACATCACGTTGTTCCGTTAAGTGGATTGTATGGTCAGAGGAAATTCACCTCGACTGTTTTCATACTCACTCTCGCCATCTTTCTCCCCCTCGCTCTCCTCCTGGTCCCCCTCATAACCAGAGCAGGAGGTGTCCAGACTCCACTCCAGGATGTCGTCCAGCAGCCTCTCCTCCTGATTGGACAGCTCTGCGGTGGGTGTGGCCACGAAGCTGCCTCTGTGGGCTTTCATGTTGTCGTCACGTCTCCTTGGGGAGGGAGCGGGCAAATGGTCAGTCAGCGTGAGTCACTGGAGCGTCTCGCAGATGGCACAAAAACAAACAACTTCTGGACAAGATGGTTCACAAATGTGTTTTGCAGCACACAGGAGACTCATCAAGGCCGATAACCGCGACAGGGGAAAGAGCAGACTGGGTTCTGTCACTGCCAGCAGCTCCCAGCGTTTTTAAGAAGCAGATTTCCTGCTCGTTCACATTTGATGCACAGATCAAATGGGTTGTTGAGTCACGTCATATATTACTTCACATTCGTGAGTTCTAGAAATTAAACTTACATGGACTCTAATAAATGTGTAACAACACATTTGAGGTGACTCTTGTGGGGAAAGTTAAAGATAACTAATTTGGCTGAAACATGCAAGGAAAAAAAAAGCCTGATTTAGGTTTCTGCGTCAAAGCGTCAGCATGAGGTCCGCGTCGACATGATGTGTGTGTGGTAGAAATAGAACGAGAATGAAGTGAGTCACGGCTACACTGACGTCCTACAGACCACAACAACTGTCACTGTTTACTTCACATCTCTCAAAGCAGCGTGTCTGCGTTTGCTGAGAAAATACAACCATACCAAAAGCGCTTTGAGAGCAGAGGATTAGCTTTGAATGAACAAGAACCGCTCGCTTCCAGTCGCTATGCCTCGAAGTAAACAAAGGAAAACTGCAACAGGTTTCAGCAGACAAACACAGAAGCATCAGCGGTCACAACGGAGGAGGGTCTGCGCCAGTTCAAACGTATGTGTGTGTGTGTGTGTGTGTGTATCAATTTAACCTTTATTTTACCAGGTTAGTCAGCTGACAACCAATTCTCATCTTCAACGAAGACAGCTACATCTTCACCCTCACCAACCATCAAATACATTAATGTCTGGTTTATGAAACAAGTAAAGAGAAAAGGGTTGTTGGCGGCTGCAGTCTTGATGGGAGAACTTGTCGCTCAAAACGTCTCTGACCTCTTGTTGGTGCTCGACGGGGAGGCGAGGAAGGTCTGGATGTCTGCGGCTTGGCCGGTGGAACCGGACGACTCCATCTGAGGCTCTACTTCAGGAATCTCCAGGATCTGACAGAGCTCCTTGAAATCCATCACCTGAAGTCATGACACTTTCAGTAAAGCGGTTTTCAACAATCAAGTGGGATAATGACCTTTCCTCCACCAGGATTTTAAAAAAGCAAGTACCTTCTCTTTACTGATGTGCTGGTAGGCCTCATCTTCAAACCGTTGCTTAACACCCGTGAGAGACATGTCCCTGTAATCTGTGGGAACGTCTTCAGTGAAACTGAGCGGAGAGAAGAGAATCAAGAGTCAAGAAACTGGTCGCATCTTACAATCAAGTCCGAGGAACAAATCTCATTACTTGTCCATTTAAGAATTACAGTTTGTCAATACGACGCTCACCAATCAAAATGAGTCAGCCTAGAGACACGTTTCTGTGACTCACAGTACGTGATTCACCAGTGAACACACACACACACACACTGGTCCCTCACCGGTCTCCACACAGACAGACAGTCTTCTATCTAATCAGCACTGCTGCACTGTCGAAAACAGCCCAACACATAAATCAATCACTGTTATCTCACAAGTTGTGCTTCCAACTGAGTGTTTTTAATGGTTTCAGACGTAAGGCAAATAAAGAATTGATTTCCTGCATAACAGCATTTCACTATGTGAAACATCGGGGACCGATTCATTTCTGTTCCTTGTGTTAGTCAGATGGAGAGCATTGTGTTCTGATTGTGTTAACTCTGTTTTAGACCAGTGGTCAGACAGGAAGTGGGCTCCTGGCATCTGGGAGTGTCACATAAAATGACATAAATCGTCGGGTCTTTTGCATCCTGATCCTTTGACATATGTTTTCGACAAATACTGAGTTGATCACCATCATTCAAAGGTTTTTCCACCATATTCCTTCCTTGAAGAGCGTGGTTCATGATGTCTTGGACAGCTCTTATCTTAATTTGAGTCATTTAAGCCTGGAAAACATCTTTTCCACGAGTACTGGACATGATTGTTTCATAAATGAGAAGCTACTTATTGCATCAATTGGGATGAATGGCCTGTTGGCAGCTAAAACCTGAGTCACTGCAGTAATTATCCATTGCAGGGCTCTTGCCTATCTGGGTTTAATTTTAGGAAAATAGCTCAAATTAGTTGGCGAGGGAGACGAGCTAACGGATTCAAACAGGAGGAGGTGGATGTCATCTATCAATCATGTCAAGAGGCACACAAAGCAGCTCACCACTTGACGTGAAGCAGCACGGACAGGTCTGTGAGGTCGTGTTTGGAGAAGCCTGTGTAGTCGGCTAATCGGCTGGGCCAGACAGGAGCTGCAGGAGGCAAACAGGAGGGATAATCCTACATCAAGACGCTGTTTGAAAACAGCGTTCGTGTCCGGTGTGTGTGTGCACTGAAAGGGCGACACAATGCCGCCGTTCAGACAGGTGCGTTTGTCAGGAAGGGCTCTTACCGTAATGATGCAGTGCCCTTGAGAGTAGCAGCGCGGCACAGGCCAGCTTGGCAGGTGGTGGTGTGGCGAAAGCGGAGTAGAGCAGAGACAGCTCACAGATGTAGCTGAAAAGGTGACTGGTCCGTCGCTCCAGGGGAAGAAGGGACAGCAGCACCTCCCCGTAGTCCAGCATCGTCGGGGTCTGTGGGGAAACCACACGGAATCCCTTCAATCAACGCCCACTTGTCACCAGGAGACTGTGAACACACTCAACTAATTACATCATGTTCTCACCCTGATTTTTCCCTCCAGCACAGATACGACCTCTCCCATCATGCGAACCAGGTCCTCGTACTTGTACGTGTTGTCTGTGAGCCAAACGGCTTCTCTGATGGTCAGAATTTCTTTACTGATGTAGCTAAAAAGGCGGGAAAAAAAGGGGTTTTGCACATTTGCTCAGTCAGCAAAGACATGAAGAGCTCACACCACAGCAGACACCGGCGTTCTTCTTACCGTGTGCAAACCACCATGCAGGCGATTCCCAACAGCTGCAGGCGCCCCTTATGGACAGAGCGCAGAGCCAAGTAGCGGTTCACGCACGCCACTGTCACATGGAGCGTCAGGCTGGTGAAGTCCTTCATTGTGGTCACCTCCACAAGCCAGTCCACCAGGATGTACCTACAGAGGGGGAAGATCATCCGGGCGTTTACCCTCCAGGAAAGACCGACCAATCAGCTTCACCTATGGATTTCTTTTTGCGACGGTGAAAACCTCCCATTCCTCTTTTTCTTCTCATATAGCTGGTTTAATTATTGTACACAGACTATGTGAGTACTTTTTCCAGTATATCTGTTTTCGTTTTTTTGCAATCATTTGCTCTGAAAAATATGTATATTTCAATCAACTGGTGTATACAACTAAGTTTATCACTGTTACCAATGCACCTGGGATTATGGAAGTGCCATTGTTATTGTATACACAGAAATAAATATCTCAAAGAGAAACATGTCTCCTCTTTTTCTTGTCTAACCTTTCCCTTATGGGAATATTAGATGATCAAACCACAGTGAGTCACCATCATAAATGTACACTACCTCATTGTGTCCTTGATGCCATGTCTGAGGATGCCCTGAGCACAATGCCGAGCTGCCAGGTTACAAGAAGTGAAAAGCTGAGAAACCAAAGCCGAGCAGGCCTTGGCCTCCAAACCCAGCGGATTTCCACTGCTGCACACTTTGGCCAGGGACAGCTGCACAAAGAAAAGATCAAGTCTTCAGTAAAACGTGACGGCAACACAGCAAAAAGACTATAGGGCTGGCGATTATAGCTGCTGCCACTACTTAGCAGGACTTGAGAAAAGCTTGTGTTTGGCGTGAGTCATTGTGTGACTCAGCGTAGCAGCTTGAGGTTAGCTGAAAAGGCCATAAAGAGGGAAAAAGAACAGCATGTCAACGACTGCCAAGCCCTCTAAGACACTGCGTGATGGTACTTTCAGAGCCGGTCAAAGGGGGGAGTGGGAGCTGACGAAGAAACGAGACAAAAACATGACAGATGTATTATAACTGTCAGTGTTAACTGTCCTTTGTGTCATCATGCTCAGCTGGAGTGGATGAGTGTAAAGCTGCAGGAGGGAACCGAACAGCTGAACAGCTGCAAAGCGTGTTGGTCCTTTATTTGTCTTATCAGGTGGATGTGGAAGGAAGACTTCCCGATCACACACACCTGTGCCTCCCAGTATCCTTTACTGGCGTAGTCCCGGAGGGTCCGTATCCACTGGAGGTACCTGCCCGGATCTGCCATCTGACACGCAAATACACATCAGCAGGTTATTTTGGAGTGAATCTACCAGCAGATTTTTGGACATGCAACTGTTCTCAGTTGTTTGATTTTGAAGAACACGAGCAAAGTAAACTCACAGCTGCTTTGCGATTGTGCTCCCACAACAGATAGGAGCTCTGTACACAACCTGCTTGTGAAGACTCCTCCAACATTGATATGGCCTCGGAATGTTTTTCGCTAACCTGGAGGAAAGACACATACGTTCAAATATACACAGCCTGATCTTCACACCAAACTGAACAGGTACATTGAAGCAGCATGAAATGTTTTAAAGCTTACAACCGGCAAAAAGCGGTGTGACGTAAGCTGATTAGTGGCTAATAGAAACTGTGCTAATCAGTTTCACACTCACTTCAAACAACTGCAACACTTTTGCCAAACAATGCAGCAAGGGTCCCTTCTTCTCCTGTAGAGACAATAAAAAAAGAATTGATTAAAGTGACAATTTTCACTGCAATAACAGACACTTGGAATTGATGTGATTTATTTGTGGATGCTTAGCAAGACTGACTGTTTTAATAAAACAAAACAAAACAATGGAACTGTGTCCACTATTTCACGTCCTTACAAACTGTCGCCAGACCATTTCTTTCATTTTAGAAAAACACACCATGTTATTGTCGCACTCTGCCTTGAGATGTTCGAACACTACGGCCTTGCAGCAGCTGCCAGTGGGCGACCACGGTGGCCGGATGAAGACCCAGATGACGGGATCTGCAGCTGGAGACCGTAGGCTCTCTGCCAGGCTGAAGAAGTGAGATGCTTTCCGTCCACATACATCCGTTCGGCCCTCATCACACAACAAGGCTGGTGGAGACAAGCACAAGTGACAGTTTTGCACATTTAGCAGCATCCCACAATTACTTACTATTGGTTCTCGTGTTTAAAAAAAAAGATGCAACACAAATTAAGCTAACTTACGTCCTTCATTGTACAAATACGCAATCCCCAATTTCGTAGCTGCTTCGAAATTCCCTTTCTCTGCAGCTCTGTGGGGGGAAAAAGGCTCAAGGTAAAACCCCTCAGACAAACATTGCATAATTGATCTATTTTTCTTAAAATTGTACCTTTCAAATAACCATAATGTGTTGGGGGATGGCCATGTGTCCTTAAAACTGACTTTGGCCCAAACACTGGAGTGGTTGTCAACAATGTCCCGCAGCTGAGAGTGAACCTGGAAAAGAACACAAGTCATATTATTCCCTGCACGAAGAGATGCACCTGACATCACGTCAGATGACGCACATCTGGAATGACATGGTCAGTGTTTGCGAGCAGTAGTACGAAAGTGTTACTGTGTGTGGATTACTCACAGCTCTGATGGACAGCAGGTCCTCAGCGGAGAGACACTGGAGCACACAAAGTAGGACCTCCTCAGGGAGAGACAGCAACGTGACAGCCAGAGTCCGTGGACGAACCCGCTTCCGAAGTGGAATATAGTAGCATTTTGGGCAACGGCAGTGGATGACTGACGGAAAAAGTAAAATTAGGAAAGTTAGGAAACTGATTACAGTGAACAAGAATTTAACACGATGACTTCCACAGTCAGTGGCAAACTATGCAGCCTGAAATGGACAGCCACCTAAAAGCATTTCACATGTCAGTGCAGAGCTAAAAAAAAATAATTGGCACATTAACGTTACACAAATATTGGCAGTTCATTCAACTCCAAGGCTCCACATTCACAGAGCCTAATGTCAGACGTCGGACAGGCGGACAGACTCATATCCCCGGCGTGAAAATGAACAAATGTACAAACGATAGAAACATTAGAAAGTATTAGACACTGAATTATCTGCTGAACACCATAATGGAAGAAAGAACTGTAGGTACTGGTGTTTTTACCGACGGAGAACTGAGCATCCCACTGAGAAGTCAAACCAAGTGAGCGCCCAAATTTCCCTCCTGATATTCAAGTGACATAAACGCGTATTTACAGTTTAGTTCAGAAGGATGGACATAACTTATTTGTCATTTAAACACCACACCAGAATTACATGTTAGAATCAAACTCATTACATATGAATATTGCCAGCGGATTAGCTCAAACTTCAGATGCAAACCTCCACTATCTAACATTTGCAAGCTAGGTGCTAACTAGTGGCTAACTCTGTCAAATAGCAATTCTAAGTAGCAGACTCTAAAACAGACACGTTTGCTTAACAGTATTTCATATAAATGTGTTCAACGGGTTATTACAAGCAGACAAAACTGACTTACCGCCCGCTTTCATTGCAAGTGATCTCCCTCGTACAGCAACGATTTGAGTTTAAAATACAGTGCAGAGCAGAGTTAAATGTTACGACGACACAAGCTAATATTGGACACACACAAACTACAACACAGAATCACTTAAAGGTTAAATCTACGGTGCCAGAGAACGCCTCGTCGTCCCGTTAAACCGCAGTAGTTAACTAATATTTTAAATTGTTGGCTGAATTCAAATTCAAGCACGCGTCCTCATTTGTTGACCACGCCCCAAAGTTCCTGTAGGCCCGCCCACATTCCGTGTTTAAACTCCTTATTCAATCTGATTGGTCGCCAGAAGGAACGCCCCTCGGAAACTTTTTCCTCTCGCGATTGGCCGGTGTGCGCAAGGGAAACAATGATTGGCTACATTTTATAAACTGCATTATATCGGGTACGTATTGGACGACGTGATGCCATTTCGAAGTACGCGCTCGCCTGTAGGTCTGACACATTGGCTGATCTGATTATGACGAACCTCAGAAACCCGCCTATTTAGCAGGGATTGTGGGACACGTAGTTGCGTTGAGATCATGTTTAAAGGTACCGTGTTTAAAGGGACAGGCGCACTGTCAAAGCTATTTTATTGACCATTTCAGAGGTAAATCTCTTCAAAATCAAATGAAAAAAAAACATTAGGAAACATGTCGATTGCAAAATTTCAATTCCAATAATCCTGCATGAATACTTTATGGTTATGACTATGATTATGAATATGATGATGGTGATGATGATGAGTATTATTATTATTATTATTATTATTGTTAATAGTAGTAGTAGTACTTATTAATCATTTAGAATGTTGCCTGCATTAATATAAAAGGCGCAAAATTGCCTTTTCAGATCAGGCCTATGTCTCCTAAATACAAGGTCTGACGTATTCTAAATGATGAAAGTAGAGTTCATTCGTATGGTGATTGGTTTGAACCTGCCACATCAACAAAAGCCTTTTGTAAATCAATAGCGCATTATCTTGTTATTGAACCCATTCTGTCCCACGCCCACCCACCCACCACTCCAGTCCATACATCTCATCAGTCAAACGTCATTCAGGAAAAGAGTTGGTTTATATATGTATTTTTCAGTGCTTGTAGGAAATTAATGAAGCAAGACAAAAAAAAATTGCCATATATGACAATCAATTTTTCAAATTAATTCTCAGATGAAGGCCAAAATATGGGAAGAGAAGTGAAGAGCTCTGTTTCAAGAGATCTGTTTAGAAGACAATTTAAACATTTTTAAGGTCCAGAGTAGACTGGATTGCCTTTGTAACCACGATTAAGTAAAAGAAACACATGAAATATTCATTATATATTCTTTGACTGAGTCTGATGCTATCTTGTTTAAGTGGGCTAGGGCAATGAAGAAAAGTGAAAAGGAAAACCTGCCTAAATATGGACAATTTGCACATCACAAACACACACAAAAAGGTTAATGTGACCAAGCAGAGATGCACAGCAAGGAAAAAAGTCCCGGAGAGGTCTGGCTTTGAAGCAACTTTGAAGGAAAGGACCCAATAATTAAGACCTTTGTTAGACCCCCATTATGAATATGTTCTGGCTTGAAAAGAGTCCTCATGATTTCTTTGTCTGAAGTGGGTCCTAAAGCAGCTCAGTGCCCTGCCAGCAATAATTTGTCCCTTTCAGCTTGTCTATCGATTGGCTCATTCGATCTAATCATCACACATTCAGTGTTACGTACAGCTCAATAGCTGGGCAATTGAATCCAATCAACATTATATACAGGAGCGTCCGAGCTATTGTCGCTCCCTCTTCATATATAACTCCTCTATAGTGTAAGTGAATGGTGGATTCGTTGCTCTCTTGCTGCATGTCATAATGGAGGTGTTGTATGATCAAATTATCATTGTACCTGAATGGCCTCACATGGGGCAGAGGCTGTGGCATCTTCAACTGGATGCAGTTCTATGTTTCCATAGAAACAGCAACTGCAGTCAACCACAAAGTGGCCAGTAATGGCTTGGGAAAAGAAAACAGTTGGTGCGTTTAACCTCCACTGAGATTAAGTACAGCAGCGCAGCTACACTCAGGGAGCTCTGCAGTGTGTGTCATTATCATGCCCGAAGCATCAACTGTTTGTCAGCATTATTGAACTGATGGGGTCACCAGTGGTGCATCTCCCATATGAAGACACTCAAGGGCATTTACGTAAAGAAACATGGCGTACACACTGTGAGAACAGAAAAGGGACAAGGACTGAAGGATCAGTCTGTCCTGACCTGATGGCAAGATTAACAAAGTAGAACCAGCATATAACTGGAAAATAGATAGATAGAGATAGATAATAGATAGAAGATAGATAGAAGATAGATAATTCCAAACCCCACACACACCTCACATAGTTAACCATGTTTAAATCATAGGCAAATTCAGAAACCTTGTACGTATGAGGGACAAACAGTAGTTCCTACTGCAGTGTTTTGCTACTATCTCATTATTCCAGCAGGGGGCAGATCCAGGCGCCCAAACTATCCTTTGTGTGTCTGGTTATTCAAGCTGGCAGGCAGCAATGGGCTTATAGGATGTTGTGGAGTGTGTTTACATACAGACTCTAAAGCACAAGCAAAGCCGAAGCTTAAGTTGTCAACCATAGATGTTTTTCCATATAAACCTTTAAGTGTGTCTGTCATTTACACATGGCACAACTCTGTTTGTCTGTAGGTTTCAGCCAGATCCTTCCACACCATTTGGTTTATAGTTCCAGAGTATTGTCTCCACCCCCCTTGTGGATGACCCTGAATACTCTCCTCAAATCACAAACACATTTTCCACGTTCTTATTAAATACATTCTTGCAGAACTTTTTCCCCCCTCAAACTCCGCCACAGTTTCACAGACAAAGAGGGTCACGTAACATTCATTTATTACAACAATCGAAATGTACATATGAGTAGAAATATACAGTACAAATATAAAGTAGTTGTATATACAGCACCAAATATTAATGGGCACACAAACCAACAGATTCTGTCACCAACAGCATTGACAGACAGCCTGGCTGTCCGCTGGGTGAGGGACACGTTTCCCCACGGCACAGAGGTAGATTTTCCCTTGAATTGCTCAAAAAGGCAGTTGGTAAATCACTTCACATCTTGAACAAACAACGTCTGGTCACCTGCCATCGATTTAAGTGTATGTGGCAACACACTGGCACAAAACAGATAAAAACATTTGAATCAAGTAGCGACAACGGTCGGTGTGTGTTGCCGGGTGGCTCGAACAAAAGCAGCAGGAGGTTTTTGTTAACTCCCGCTCCTCTCTTGTAACGATTCCATCAGTATCCGAGCACAAACATTGTTCAGGCTACGTGGGCAAATTCATCTCTTGGACGGTCCGAATGGAGACAAACCCGCTGCTTCGCTCCTGTCTGATTGATTCGAGGCACAGAAAGATACAAACGATTAAACATTTCTCCACAGTTTCATATAGAGTTTCATTTGTCCACTAACCATACTTACATGATCCTGTGGAGGAGTTAAAACACCACACCACATTCTGCTTTTCATTACCCCCACACACTTGTCTTATGAGTTTAGCTGACAAATCACTAAGCAACAAGAACATCCAAATACATATTGTGTTGCACAGACGTGAGAGAACGGCATCCTTTGCATGTCCTCTGATGCAGCTGTGAAACTGGCAGTCGGGACAGTCTTTGGCTTTGTGGGTGAACTGCTACCTCGAGATGCATAGACACATTTTACACAGCGACAAGCCGCTAATATGGATTGACGCAACAGTGCTCGACGCCAGTTTTCCAAGGGTCGAGGCGTGCTGGGACACACTCCGCAGTCCTTCTCATGGGCACACATACTTGTAGCGTTCTCACTGTCTTTTACTTGATTTGAATCTTTATGATGAATGTTTTAAGACAAGAACACGTTCAGAAAGCACACAAGCAGCAGAAAGCACGACTACATTCACCTCCTCCCTCTCAAACAGTAAGTGTAGGAAAGGGAAACCCCAGTGTCTCTCAGACTCACTGCCCTTCGCTCTCAGTCATCGATCCTTCCGCTGTGACAGAGAACATCACTTTGGCACAAACAGAGAAATGAATATGTGTGTTGTATGAAGTTATATACAATGTCACAAAGGGGAAATGGTTGGGGGTTGAGCAAGAAATTGGGAATGTAGGACGGAGGAACACGAGAAAATGCCAAATTCCCGCAGGGGAACACAGAGACAGCAAGGGAGGGAAAGTAGCTTTGATGGAAAGAGATGAATGTGACACAGGCTTCTTCCGTGTGCTTGCTCAAGGCACCAAGTGTGTGTCTGGGGGGGAGGGGGGGTGGCTGCAGGGAGGAAAGAGGGCCCCTGCAGTGGCATGTCCCCTGGGGTGGTGTCCCATAATCCTGGGCTGCACTTCATGGAGATAGAGGCTCCCCAGCGATGACTGCAGGCATCGAGAGGAGAGTCATCAGTCAGGGAAGAAGCCAGCGGGTCACTCCTTTGTAACGTGAAGCTGAACCTACAAAAGGCCATTTCCTAAAAAAAAAAAAAATCCTCCGGCGTGGTATGGCATGGCCATTTGTGCAAATCATTTCTTCCTAAGTCAATACGTCCAAGGTCCTAGAGTCTTTATTTGAGCCCGTGGATCCACAAACACCCTCCTCTTCCCCAGCAGGTCCTCTGCCCTCTCGGGCTCATCATCCACACAGATGCCAGGAAGATCCTGCTGGACTCAAGTTCCACTCTCCCATTGCGTAAAAAAAGCCCCCATCACATTGCTGCGGTGTCACAGGACGAGTGAATGACGCCGGCCACTGACGCGGGTGCGCTGCTCTTTCAGTCCGGGATCAGGTTGCCGTCTTTGGCCCGCTCCTGGCCTCTTGGGAGAGTCACCTGTCCGAGCAGCAGGAATGCTGTGACTGACGTGCCTCGTGACGCAAGCACCGAGTTCAGCAGCAGCTCTGCATAGCGTGTTGGGTGTCTGTGTGAACTCTCTCTCCGGCTGCCGGAGCATATGTGAGCGAGAAGTCAAAGGGCCGTGTTTCCGTGTGTGTAAGTATGCATGCCGTGTGCACTGCATATTTGTGTGCGTCTCCTTGGAGGTTGTTTTGACACTGGACACCTGCTGTCTGATGATGAAAGCACGTCTAAGGCGCTGATCCCTCCTCGACGATCCAGAACCAGGTCCAAACCTTACAGACTGAACAGAATGCCAATGTCCCGTCTGTCTGTCCCCCTCCTCGCTCTTTAATTTCTCAGCCCAAATACTCGCCAGCCTGAGCCAGCGACAGAGAATAGAGGAACTTGGTGCGTGGAGGAAGTGGAGGGGATCCTTCTTCAGTCTACTCTGAGTGTGTCTCTGCCCCCCACACCCCCCCCTGTGCTTCACAGAGGACACTGCTCAGTGATTGATCCTCCCTCTTTCTTTTTCCTCCTCTTCTTCTTGTGGACAGTCCAACAGGCAGTGGCCATTAGCAACAGCAGCAGCCCCATGACGAGTAGAACCACCGACACCACTTTGGTTTGAGGCAGGTCGTTGTAGGTGTAGGTCACCCCCGTCCCCGCTACACCGATCACCAAAGAGATGATTCCGAAGGGGAAGATGCAGCGGTACCAGGACTTCTCCATGCCTCCAGTGGCCTGGGAGAGACGCTCCAAGGAGGAGAGAACCTCTGGCACTTTGGCCCCGCCAGCTTCCAGGAACTGACCCTCCTGCCCCAGGACGGTCTGGTCCGGCTGTGGTTGGGAAGCCAGGTGACCTGTAGTGCAGCCCATCCCGACAGAGAGGACTGGTGGATCTCCAAAGCAGGTTTCAGCGTTGGCTGCTCGGACCCTCGTCTCTGTAGTTCGCTCAGGCCTGGGGACACAGAGGAGAAAAAGAGAAGGTGGAAGCACAGAGGTGGGAGGGAGGTCTACATGAGTGGAGCACAAATGGCTGGAGCGTGTCGGATGAAGGCGTCTAAGTCAGTCCTGAAAGCCACTCACACTTTCCCCCTCACTCCCTCCCTCTCCAGCTGGTTCTCAGTACAGTGCCTGCTGGCTCTCTGGCAGCACATTGTACACTGGGATGAATGCAGTGACGGCCATATATAAGGGAGTATGGGAGGAGGAGGGGCGTGGGAAGGAATATGGGGAAGTCCAAGAGCTCTGATTGGCTGTCGCTGGAGTGACGTCAAACACTGAATCAGGGAGAACAGGGGTTGAGGAACAGCACAGGGGTGGGTTAACTGCTCCCTCGTATTTTTTCCTTCTTTTTTTACGTTTCCCCATCACTTCCTACATTTCGATTGTGCTGTAATGATTTGTTCCCTGGGAAACACAGACACCAACTGCAGACTGGGACGACAAATGGGGGAATCCTTCACTGTGTTTGATTAGACAGATATTTTTTTTCATCCACATAATGGGGGAAGGGGGGGGGGTCTCACACTGCACTGCACCCACACACCAGCAAATGGAAATTTTATAGGAAGAGTGCCGTCACACAGCTCTGGCATGGACATAAGACGAGACGGATTCCCTCCCACCTCCCAAACTCCCCTCGTATGTGCAGGCAGACACAAATCTGCAGAACATATTGTGCGTCTATAGTGAAAGTACGAATACTAAAGCCAATGTGAGACACAAATATAGGAGGTAAAATGCAGGCGGCCCCACACGCATACACACATTCACTCACACACCCACACACGCAGCGGTGTCAGTCCTCCGCTGAATGAAAAACAAGCAAATAGTAGATAATCCCAAGTATGTTTGGCTCTCGCTTCCAGAGAAAAGAAAATCAATCTGCATGTATTCTCGTCAACATGTTTACACCATGGTCCACATTTGAAGAGCAATGTAAGTGGGTGCAGATTCATCAGTGGGTGTTTGTTGTAGTACATTAGTATTATTTTTTTCATTATTGCATTTAAAAAAAAATTCTTCAATTGAGTCACAAGAGGTTATATGAGTAGTATTATTTATCCAAAACTCATTTGATGACAAAAATCATGAAATCATTATATTTAAACAAGATAAGAAGCAGTCAGCTGATACCATGATGGTTTGTGAATGGTTAAAAATGACCCATTTATCATATAGGATTCATAATTCAGCCAAAATTATACATTGAAAACAACAACAGAAAATAGCTGTGGCTTTTTGAACAAATACAAGAATGTTCCCAAAGCACAGATGATCAGATTATCCGACATCTAATTATCTCATTTCAACGCCAAAGACGCATCAATTATTGTCAGACAACTGATTTGTATTCTCCCCCTGAACAGGAACACATAAATCCAGTGGAAGAAAGCTGCTCTAGACAGTCTGAAAGGTGGGCGAATGAAAAAAAACAAAAAAAAAAACTCTATTGAACCCACTGGCCAAATAGCTGCAAGTTCAACATGTAGAGCTAAAAGTGGAGTGACAGAGGGGCGGTGAGGAATGTTTTTGTGAGGGTGAGTGCCGCAAGAGAAAAAAAGACGCTCAGAACAGGAGAGAAGTGGATTCTTCGAAGCTCGGCTGGGTTTCTGTGGCCGCCGGCGTTTGAGCGCATAATGATAAGTCTAGAGAATGTGTATTTTGCCAACAGGAAACAGAATAAAGCATGGAAATCGAAGCAGCTTACAAGTATTTGGCTCAAAAGCGTGAGAAGAATGGGATGCAGGCATGAGACACGGGTAACCTGGGCAGGGCCAGGCCACGGTGGTGAGAGCTCTGTTAGCGACAGCCCGAGCCAGAGGAGCTGATGTATGCAGGTCAGGAGAAGGCCGAGTTACGTCTGCGCCCACTGGGACCGTGTGTGGTGTTGATGTGATCCCCCCCTCCTGAGAAATCTCTGGTTCTGAAGCGAGGTCACGCATACATACATGTATACACACACACACACACACTGGAGCAGATACAACTGAACAGAAAATCCTTTTCAGATTGTGGCATACGGGCAAACAGACCCCGAGTGCTTCATCTTTGTCGCTCTGCCAGCTTTGGGTGTGTGTGACGTGAGGATTGATGCAGCAGGGCTCCAACACCCACGTCCTGCTGTGTGAACCCAGCGCCACCTGTCGCCCAGTCTGGCACAGCCCCTGCCATCCACACATCATCTGTGGGCAACGAGCGCTTGGAGCCTCCCCGAGGCCTCGCACTTCACACTCCCTCACATCACATTCGTGGGGAGGGGAAACGTCGCTCTGGTCACAGATACATACCGTTGGATATGTGTTTGATGTGCAGAGTTCAACATGCGGAAGGGGATTAAATACAGAACAGCATTTGACCATTTTAATAATGCACATGGAAATAAAAAAGATCCACTAGGAACTCACACTCATTCACATCATGAACACAACGAAAAAGTGGAACGTCCAGTATGAAGTGTTTGTTTCAGTGGTTCATGTTCATGTTCAGTGGTGCGTCCCTTACATCCACCAATCAGCAGGAAACTGACGGATGTTTTATTCCCATTACATCCAT
>JBBMJM010120159.1:0-14288 GCA_037832705.1 Centriscus cristatus
GATTGAATCCTTAAATCTAAATCTTCGAGCAGATATTTAATTAATAACTTCAAAGAAAAAAGTGCATGATGACCTGAATCGTATCATAAATCATAATGGAAATCATCAACCTGGCTTTATTACAATGATAGTTCCCTTCTAAGGATGTTTCATAGTTATCGTATGCTGGAAAAATACAGTTTGCATTAAATGTCTCGGGCACATGCATCTGACAATTTGTTTGCTGAAAATGTAAGTCTCTGTTTTCACAGGTTTCATTGTTCTGTCTCTAAAAAGTCATCAAAACAGGAATGTGTATGTACATTAACATGTTCAGATTCACTTAAATTATATGTGCTGTTACTTTTATGCAATTCATATAATAAAATATACATTCCACTTGAAACAAAATTACATTTTATTTCAAGGGACTGTGTTAGTCAGTAACCATAAAATAAACAGTAATTCGTTACAGTAGTAGTAGTGTAGTGAAAGTTACAGCAGAAACCGTATATGTCAATATTAATGAATGATACTGATGTGAATCAGTATCAGTGTGATTTTAAGGCAGTTTGACAAATGTCACTTTAGTCAGTTATAGTTTCTTTGTCAACACTGCTAGTAAAATACAGTAGAAGAAAAAGAAGAATCGCTGCTGCAGCAGTTGATAAAAGGTGACTGTGCAGTTCCTCCTCCTGTCCAGCAGGTGGCAGCAGCACAGCGAACACAGCTGAGATACACCGACCAGCAGAGACAGCAGCGGGTCTCCGCAGCAGCTATGAGAGGTTATTTTGTGGGTAAGTGTCAGCCACGTCAGATTGTCAGTTCGTTTCGCCGTCTCCTCGCAGTGTGGGTTTGATTCCTCTGCGACAAATAAGAGCTTACTTGTTTCTGTCAACAAACCGTCCCAACAAGCTCACTGGTCAGGAAGTAGCGTTAGCTAGCCGTTAGCCGAGTGTGTGTAGGTTCACTGGAAACTTCTGTCTCGGTTCAGTCAAACTGGAACAAATAGTTATGGTGAAATGTACAGAAACAGTTCTTAGGTTTATGCCACGATGTACCACGTGATCCCAGTTGCCGTCATTGTTAACAGGTGATGTGCTTTGTTCTCCAAAGCACTTTGACCTATGTGGACATTGTTTTTGTTAATGGCGTCATTTGGAAGGATGGTGTAGCGACTTGAATGAATCTGTCAACAAATATTAAATAAGTCTGTTACGTTAATCTCTGCTCCAACAAAACCACTAAACTGTCGGGTTGGTATCACAAATTCTTTTTGATGCAGCGTGTTCAAGAAAGACACTAGAATGTACGTTAGCGTGAAGCAGCTGTTCAGCATCATGAGCACTGACTCACCTTTGACCCCTGATCAGTAACAGAATGCTGTTTCTTCATGTTCTCCAGTGAGTGGCTGGAGCTCCAGCGTGCAGAGTTTGGTGGTTCAGGCTCTGGCGATGCGGCAGCTGGGGCGGCTGAACGTGAGCCGGCTGCTGGCGGCAGGAAACACGCTGACCCACACCGACTGGTGTCCCAGGAGCATCCACACTCGTCAGCTGTGGGGCTGCTCCGCCGCCGCCGCCCTCGGCTGCCACAGGCCGGCGCTTTGCAGCCGGGACGCTGTTCGGAGCTGCTCGGTCCACCAGCTCAGGTTCAAAAGCAGCAAGAAGAAAAGTTCTGTTCGTGCGTCACAGGAAGAGGACACAGAGGAGGAGGACGAGGCCGAGGACAGCGATTACGAAGACGCAGTGAACGAGAACTCAAATGAACCTAAAGACTATAAAGACATGGAGAAATACGTGCAGTCCTTCCGCTACGACGTCATCATGGGAGCTGGTCTGGACATCGCACGCAAGTGAGCCGGTGCACGTTAGCATGTCAGTCACTCCACCATTGAATGTCCGGAATATAAATGTGACTTCCGTTTTTTGTGCGACAGCAAAATTGAAGATGGATTTTACAACAACAAGCTGCGACTGAACGGACAGAAGCTCATCAAGAAGAGCAAAGCGGTGAGGGACGTGTGTTCACCTGCCTCGCGACCTTTCACCTGGTCACTGATGCTTCTTTTGTGCTTTTTGTTCAGGTGAAAGTCGGCGACACCCTGGACCTGATTCTGTCCGAGAACCAGGACTCTGTCACTCTGATGAGAGTCGTCCTCAGAGGAGTTGTGGGTGAATCCAGTAGAACAGAGAAGCAGAAAGTTTCACTGAGGCGCTGGAAGTTTAAAGAACTTCCCAGAGAGGATGTTTACAAGTCTTGAACACCGGAGCACTGACAAACACTTGACACAATAAACCTCTCTGAAACTGTCTGATGATGGGAAACAGTCGTACGTTGTCGGTTTTCATTTGTCATAAACAACTTGTCACATTTGTTCATGGAACAAACCTGCATGTTTGAGTTTTTACTTGGATGTCACACACACATTCATTCACACCTGTTGGCAAACACCTCACATTCACACACTGATGATCACTGATGTCACCGACATGCTCACACACCGATGATATCACCGACACATTCACACACCGATGATATCACCGACACGTTCACACACCAATGATGTCATCGACATTCACACACTGATGACACAGCATCAGGAGGATTTTGCTCAGACACTTGTGTCATTGTGAACCCAGCTGGTGTTGGTGCTGCCCTCTACTGGACGCCCTCAGCAACGGGACACAGAAGTGGTCATATGCCCTGTGGTTTTATTAGAAATAGATTATCATGATCAGCTGTCATGTTAAATTGTCTTAATATAAAGTCTATAAGAAGGCTTAACATAAGCATTAATAGGACAGAGGTGGCACGATGCTACGTCAGTAATGGCGATGAAATCGATCACTTCATAGTGATTCTTTCTTCTCTTCTACGCTACGAGCTACGATTGTTGTTGTGTTTAAGGCTACAACGTCATCACCAAGTATGTTAATAAAGTGAGGTTTGGTTTATAGAAGAACTAGTAGCTTTTTCTCCAACAATAATACGACTACAGGGACTACAACATCTACTGCTGCCGCCCAGCGTTTGACAACAGGACCGACTCCCCCAACTCCCCCCTCGACGAGTCCTCGTCAGCTGATCTAGGTCACAGTGCTCGACCTCTTGGCCTTCTTCAGAATGTCACACTTCTTTCGATTGGGGCGCCGGCAGCGCTCGTCGATGCTCGGCACACACTCGTAGTGCCACACCTCCTCCATCTTCTCCACGGGATAAACCGTCTCCACGTAGTGACGGATGAGTCGCAGGCGCACCGGGTCCAGCTGCTTCTTGTTGCAGGCGCCTGAGTGGTTGTACTGCAGCCGCAGGTTCTCCTGCGTGAAGAGCTCGGGGAACAGACGCACCAACAGCCGCGCTGCAAAGTTCCCAACGGACAAACTCTGCTGGACGATTTCCCGAACCTCGACGTCTGACAGCAGGTAGACGCCGGGGACGGGGAAGTCGGGTTTGGGCACAGTCAGTTCATCCAGAGGAATCTTGCAAAAGTCTTTACTGCTCTTCTCCGGCGGCAGCGAGGGGACGTCTGCTTCCTCCCTGATGCTCTCCGGGTTCAGCTGGTTCAGCTGGTTCAGCTGGCAGAGAAAGTCCTGCTCGGAGTCGGGTCCGTAAAGGCGGCGCTGCTGCAGGTAGGACCTCCTCTGCTCCGTGTCCCGTCGGCGACACCTCTCATCCAGTTTGCCGACAAATTCCAGCATCCAGACCCTGTCGTTCCTGGCGGGCGGGTACACTAACTGCACGTAGTGGCGGATCAGGTTCACGCGAACCGGGTCCAGCTGCTTCTTGCCCAGCGAGCCGCTGCAGTTGAACTGTTTGCGCGTGTTGTCGTGCGTGAAGAGCTCGGGAAACATCAGCACCAGCAGCCGAGAAGCAAAGTTGCCGACGGACAAACTACATTCATAGTTGCTCTTGAGCTGCTCCTTGGACAGAAGGAACTCCTGCGGAACGGACGCGTCCGGCACAGGAAGGTCGAGATTGTCAAAGTCGACAGGCGCCAGCAGCGACTTCTTGGACTTTCGGCTCGGCCGCTCGTAGTCGCCCACCTCCGAGTCCTTACTGAGAGACACGTCCTCGGCGAGGCCGACGCAGCCCTCGTCGTTGATCGTGTCGGGGTCGCTCCCGTTACTGTGGGGAGCCTCAAACGCATCCTCCATGTGCTGAATGCACACCTGCAGCCAGCTCTCCTCAGGCACATCGGGAAAGTTCGCTTCCATGTATTTCCGTATGACTTCCATTTTGTCCGAGTCGAGGATCAGCTGCCCGACGCTGCTGAAAGCTTTGGAAGTTTCCGTCAACCTCCCCTCCTCGAACACCTCCGGGAAGAGGCGGTGCATGAGGAGAATGAGCAAGTCCTCCGGGGAGGAGAACTCGTCCAGCTCCTCTGCGGCCTGAGAGGCGAAAGGAAGACCTGAGCCGAGCCGGCTGACGTGCTCGTCCTCCACAGAGACGTGCTCCTCCTGACCCTGCTCGTTGATGAAGCAGTAGGTCTGAGGCTCTGCGGCCGCCTGCTTCCTCAGCAGCTGAGCGCTCTCCATGTCCCTCTGAGCCCAGAAGCGGCTGAAGAAGTCGGTGATCTGAGGGAGACATTCTTCCTGCCACACGCTGTCGTTCTTCACCGCCGGGTAACACACCTCCACGTAGTTGCGGATGAGCTGCAGGTGCAGCGACTCCAGCGCCCTCTTGCTCTCCACGCAGTCGTGAGCACACTCTCTGACTTTGAACAGCTTTGGGAAGAGATGCACGAGGAGGCGACAGCCGAGGTCGCCGGCGCTCGACGTCTGCTCCTTCAGAGGATTCAGCTCGTCACTGGTCAGCAGATACTCGGGTGGAGGATGGAACTCGGCCACCATCTCTGCTGGTTTGATCTGCTTCTTTATCCGCATCACCTCCAGGGTCAACAGGTCCACTTTGCTGTGCAGCTGCGTCATACTGGAATGGAGGGTGTTGAGGGTGAAGAACATCTTCTCGATCAGCGGATAAAGGTTGGAGTTTGTCGGAGAACCCTGGTCCGAAGCGTCTCCGGCTGGCGAAGCCTCCAGCGATCCGTTCTCCTCTGAGCTCTGGAGGGTGGAGGAGAGGATGCTGCTGTAGCTGAGCGGCGCCTCGGTCACCTGACTGAGCTGCTGGTCGACCGTCAGCGTGTTCCTCCGCTCAGAGATCCGGTGGGAGATGCTGAAGAGAGGTTTCCTATAGGAGACGGTTGACTTCTCCCTCTTCTCTCCACCGGTGGTGAGACACAGAGGTTCGTGTCTGTCGCCCTCGGGGGCAGCGTGTCGCCTCGTCTGGATCAGATGACAATGTGAGAATATTTCACAAACAGTTTGCGGTCACACATCAGTGCTTCTTTTTCAGTTAAGTCAGCGGACCTGCAGCTTCTCACCTCTGCGGACACTCGGACTCTCTTGCCTCCCGTGGAGGAGCAGATGTTGTCCGGCTCCATCTCTGCAGACGTTCGCTTGCTGCTCGGAGGAGATCCTCCACCACTGACGGCACAATCCTCCGTCTCCTCCTTCACATCTTCCACGTGCTTGTGTTCTGTCAAGGATCAGGTTTGTACGACAGACCTTTACATGACACATTCTGCAAACAAGTGTCCAGATGCGTTTCACAGGTGTGGGATTGACAAAATACGATGCATTTAACATCAGGTATTTAAAACATGTACTCCTCCATCACTGTGCGTATACACACTTGTCCTTCATGTTACTCACCTTTTTCAAGCATTGTTGCAGCTAAAACACCCTCATCCTCAGAGGAATTCATCGTCTGCAGGTTAGAGAATCACACAAAACACATGCTGAATCAAAGTGAAACAGACACACACAGAAGGAAACACTAAGGTTTGTGCAGTAATTGATTACTTATGTGTAAGTAAAAACACATGCACAAAGTAGTAAACACACAGAAATAACCCAAACTAACACTAAAGTTTGTGCTGAAACCTAAAAGAATTTTGTAGAACAAAATATTATTATTATTGTTATTGTGTGCACGTACATAAACACACACACACACACACACACACACACACACACACACACACACACACACACACACACACACCATGTGACGGGGGATTTCGTTCCTAAAACATGCGCAGATGTTTGTGTTGACACTGTCGCCTCCTCGCGCCCTCCAGCGTGACGAACTACTTCCGCATTCCTCCGCCCGTGAACCTTTGAACCAAAACACACGACAAACCGCTTGTGTGTCTTCTCCTGCGCTCAAATCCCGTCACACACACGTCGTATGAACCTATGTCCGTGAGAGGGCCAGCTGAGACCAGCAGCAGCTACATGCTGCCGGCGGCTTTCCGCCGTTTACGTGGACGGGAATCATCCGCGCGGACAATAAATAGTCCGTACAAGCGCGCACCGAGCTAACGGAGCTCACCTTTGGGGTCCATGTCGACCTGTGCGGGCTGTTAGCGGAGAGCTGGAGGTGTGTGAGAGCTGCTTTCTTCTCAGGTGAACGCTGTTGACGTTGTTGACCATTTTTCTCCTCTCGCTCGGCTTCTGCGCTTTCTCGCGTGACGTGTCGTGACGGTGCGCGCGCCTGCTGTGTCACTTCCGCACAGCTGTGTCTCGGAGAGAGAAACGCGTCACACGTAAAGTTTCTGTGAGGAGAAGAAGCTGCACCACAGAAACAACACAGCACACACCGCAGTAACGTGTTCGATTAGTTCACCCGGTTTGACCCCACGCGCTTTCAAGTGACCACCCCCCCCCACACACACACACACACCCTCCCTCACGTGCCGGTGTAGTAAATCGACAGATAGAACAGGAGTTCCCAGCAGGATTTTGTTATGACGTGTAGTGTGTTAAAGAAAAGAGGAAGAACATAAACCCACGTGGACCGCGTGGGTTTATGTTCAAACTCTTTCCTGATGAAACTCTTCACTGACGAAACTCTTAACGCTGTGCATCCTGGATAATTATCTTAGGGTACACACAACACAGATTTTACGATAACTCCCAAAATGACCTTTTAATTTAGAATTTGACTCAGTCTAACGGGATGTGTTTATTCATTTATTCATTCATTCTAACATTTTATGATGAAGAATAACAATGTGTGTGTGTTTCCAATCATTGACCAACGAATAATCCCTTTTTACTAGTTGGTCAGAAACAATAGTTTGTATTTGTAGATTTTGCAGACTGAGATTGTCAGTGTTTGTCCCCACCAGAGGGCGCTGTGGGGCAATAGTGAGCAGGCTGAGGCTTCATATAGTTCAAAGTACTTCAAACTACGTTCAACTACTACTGAATTCAATAAGTGTTCATGTCGACGTTAGAGATGGGATTCATGACTCTTTGAGAGACGGGTCTTCAGGAGCCGTTCCTTTCAAAAGACTTCAAAAGACACTTGTTGCTGTGTTTATTTATTAGACTCAACCACGGACCCTCATTTTCAACAAAATGATCACTGGTAGAAATTATGAGGTACAGTTTGGATCAGAATTATTAAAACGTACACATCACCCCAGTGTTTACTCTGTGGGTGGGGGTTATTCTGAAACACAGTCAGGTGAAATCAGCGATTTGCATAGAACAAGAATGGCTCGCAAATGCAAACTGCCTCTGTTCTCATCATACCCTCAAAAGAGCCATTAAAAAGATTGGTTCACAAACGTCACATCTCCAGTAGAAATGACAGAGTGCTGATGAAATGGTCGACTTCTCTGTGGTACGTTTGTGTGGCAAGAACACATGGTTCAGGTGTGAACACATGCATGTGTGCTTGTGTCAGAGGAAATATTAGACATAAAGTTTAGATAGATTTTTTTTAAAAGGTTGTTTCAAACACTTTATGTTTGTTCAGGAAAATACATGTTCTGATGCGATGCTGGCTGGTCGAGGTGTGATGAGATGTAAAGTTCAAAGGTAAAATGGCTGTTTGGCAGACACACACACATCTGATACACACTATGGCTGCTGATGTGCTTTCATTAACTGTGTAATGATGCGTCTCTGCGGTGCCCTGATGTCTCACACAGAGATACACCTACGTCCTGTGCACACAACCAGGCGAAGGGGGCAGCGGGGTGACGGCTGGCGAGAAGCTCTAGTGAGCAGCTCTTAACTCAGCGAGGACCATTAAAGTGTCATTTTGAACCGTCGTGCTCATCTGCATGGAAAAGAGCAATCAGTCACCGTCAGTGGAAAACGACTTTAATCCGGCATCATCAGTGATATAACATCAGCAGGTGTTTGCTGATCAACCAATCAGCAGAGGGAAAGGTCAGGTGCAGAGTCATTGTTCTGACCACCTCACGTTTGAACCTGCAGAGAGGAGGAACTTTCTCCACCTTTTTTAACACATTTCCAACAGACACATAATCTGACGAGGTGTCATGTGACCTGAAAGAGGTGGCGTGACACTGCGGTTTGTCTCTTCGTCTTTTCTGACGAGAACAAACCTGGAAACCATCCTCTTCTTCGGTGTTGGAAATCCTGCAGTGGTCTTACAAAGGTTCAGTCCTGAGGCCAAAGACAGCTGCTCATCAGTGCCGCTTAACATTTAATGTCTGAGTCTTTGTGGAACTTTGCAGCAAAGTGAGTTTAGTTCAGTAATGGTATTTGTCGTTGCGTCAGTGTACCAGCTGTCGTCCTTTTAACACCATGAAACATTCCTGATGTCTCCTCACGGCCACCATCAATATTTAACCAGGAGCCTGAAGCATCTCCTCACTCTCACTCCACCTGGAGGACGAGACCAGGACAGACGAGCAGCTCACGTCCCGTCATCTTCACTGCGACCAGGCCTACCACACCTACTCGTCCTCCACCTCTCATCCTACATCCTTGTCCGCTGCAGGTCGTCCTGTTGTCGACCAGTTCAACTTTCGTGTCAGTGACGTGAAAAGAAAATGAGGAAATAATACGACAATATCACTAAAGTGTTTTTAAAGAAACTTTCAACGTTTCTGGAAAATCTCAAATCTTTTGTCTGAATTTGTCTTCAAAGATTTTGTGTAAGAAAACCCAAACTGATGTGTTAAGAACATGTCAGGATTCTCTCTCTCTCTTTCTCACACACACACACACGCGTCCTTCAGTGGATGTGACAGGACAGCAGTAACCTGGTTTCACACCTTGCCCTCTGCCCCCCCCTGCAGACAGCTGCCTGGGAAACCACAGTACCCCCCCACGCCCCACACACACGCACACCCTCTTGCCTCCCTCAGCTGGCGCCACTCGTTGAGCTCGCAGCCGATCGATGTCTCTGCATTTCCTGTCCATTTGCTTGAGTCTCTTCATTAATAATTACTACTTGGCAGCGCTGCAGCGGCTCACAGAGGGGGCGTGACCTTTTCCTGCCCGTGTCACAATCACACAACAGGCAGGATGCATGGTGGCACACATAGTACATGGACAGAGAGCACGGTACTCCTGGTACCCCCCCCCCCCCCCCCACACACACACACACACACAAAGGATTGGTGAGCTGATAACCCAGCGACACACTGATGATGCAGGTGTGTCATGTGTGATGGAACGAGTCGCAGAACGACGAGAAGCTGAAGCTGTAGTTCTTTAATGACCAACATCAATTATCACTGCAGGTCTGATAAATATCTCATCCAGATTCTCCAAACATGAGCTGGGGTGAAGAAACAATCAGTTTCAAGTGTCACAGTCTCTGCAGGCACGTGTGTGTGTGTGTGTGTGTGTGTGTGAGTAGGTCAGAATTTGGTGATGGCGGAGGCGATGTTCTCTAAGGCGGATCGAGCCTCGGAGGAGGGGAAAGCCTGGATGGCCTCCAGAGCCTTGTTGCCATGGTAACAGCATAAGTCCAGCGCTGAGCTCACACCTTTCTCCGACCTCACCGCCGTGAAAAGCTGCCGAGGGACGAAAACAGTTTGTGTCACGGAGCTGTCACCACAAGACGTTTCCCGTCCATTAGTAAAACACTTTGTTTGACCAGGGAATAATAAACAAAAAGAAACATCTGGACGAATCATCATGTGTTTGATCCTCTGTCTGAAGACAAAGGGTCTCTGCATCGAACACAATCCTGTCCCAGATTCCGCGTCCATCATGTGTCCGTCCCCTCAAACGTCCCCAGCAGTTTCACTGAAGGAGACTCACCCGGAGTACAAACGTCTCACAGCCTCAGTGTCTCCTCCACAAATAGTCCTCAGTAAGTTATCCTGCTCCGGTTTCACCCCCACCACACACACCCCTTCAGACCCCCCCCCCCCACACACACACCTTCACTCCCCCACAAAGTCCTTTGACTTGAGTGACAGAGTGTTTGACGGGGTGAGGAAAGAGGAAAGGTTACAGGTGTGATGATGGTTCTGACCTGTGACACGTCCAGCTGGTTCCTCACTGTTCTCGCCTGGAGAACACAAAGAAAAAACAAAAATCACTGACTGATTTTGTGTTTGACATCTAAACCACAAACACAAACGAGTGAGGGACGATTAGGGAGAACCAGGACTAGGATCAGCTTCTCAGGCTCATCAGACCTGTTCCTGCTTCCTCATGAGACCTTTAGGACCAAACAACCTGTGAGACTTGTGGACCTTAAGCAGCACAGCAGCAGTGTGTGTTTGTGTGTGTGTGTGTGTGTGTGTGTGTGTGTGTGTGTGTGTGTGTGCACGTACCTGCTGCAGCTGCTGGTGCCACCTCTCCTGACCGACGATCTGACGGTGGAAAACAACGGGGGCGGAGTTAAAACTGAAGGAGGCCGGCTCAACCAGACTGCTTCTGACAAACGGCTGCAGGTCAAAGTTCAGCTGCGCGCGCACACACACACACACACACACACACACACACACACACACACACACACACACAGACAGACATAGAATCAGTGTTATTCGTTAAAAGTTATTCTTCTGAAAACTGGTTTGTTGGAGCTCATCAGATGACAGTGAATGCAACGTCAGGCCTGAATTGAATGACATCACATGACATCCACATCCAATCAGGGAGCAGAGCATTTCTGTCATGTGACCATCAGCCAATCACCTTCCACCAATTGAGTTACCTTGTGGCCCAGAGACAGGTGTCTGCCGTACTTGAAGGCCAGTTTCTGAGACGTCCTGTCGTGATGAGCCAGTTCCATCGCAGCCTGACAACTTTTAGCCAGCAGGGCGCCGTGAGACAGGAAGCTGTGCTCCTCCCAGGCCGTCGTGTCCACGCCAGCGCCTACACTGTTGTCCTACAGCCAATCAGAGCACAGATACCTGAGCTGGACCTGACACTGAACAACACACACATGACATACACATTCTATCCCTAATTTACCTCAGTGTTACTGGAGTTCTCATGATAAAGTCCTTGGACCAGATCCCCAATGGCGCTGGAGATCAACTCCACCACCTGACACACACACACACAGGTCAAAGGTCGTCAACTCAATTGTGAACAATCATGAGGATCTGCCAGACGAACCGATTAGCCGCTGACGACGTTGGAGATGAGGTGAATCAAATGTGATGAGCTGCTTCACTTCATCAGTCTCACTTCCAATTAAAAGCATATTAAAATAAAACGCACATGTGAATTGACAGCGCTGATGTTCATCTGATGCTGATAAGTTTCCAGTCAGCATTTTAAAAGCAAATTAAAGACACATCTTTTTCATCTGGCTTTTATCCAGATGTCTAAAGTTACCCAGATGGACAAAAACAAACCCTGGAGTTTTAACTGGCCAACCTTCAATCTATTTTATTGATGTTTCACTACTTTTACTTTCTTCTATTGTTTTGTTGTTGTCTCTTTTATTATTGTGTATTTCAATGTGATTCTGTTTACATTGCAGATTTCATTGTGAATCACCTTGGGGCTGCATGAATTTATGACAGGTGCTATATAAATAAATACAGCTGAAACTACAATCAATGTTTTAGTTCCTATTGACGAAAAAACAAACCAAAAAAACCCGAAAAAACTTCAGAGTCACAGTTTGAGGAGATGAAGACAAGCAGAAACGTTTATTATTATTATTATTATTATTATTATTATTATTATTATTATTATTATTATTGATTTAAACTAGTCCCAGCAGTGGAGGACAGCAGAGGACAGTGGACAGCAGAGGAGAAGCTGTGCAGCGTTCTGAGGATAAATTTAGACGTCAGACGTCTGGTGACTCTGCTGCTCTGTCAGCTCTCAGACTCCTTTGGGGGAAATATTGAGGAAACGTGATCTTCACCACAAACCTGCTGGACAATATATGACAGTATTACTGAGCTCTGTGTGTGTGTGTGTGTGTGTGTGTGTGTGTGGTGTGTGTGTGTGTGTGTGTGTGTGCGCGCGTCTCCTTGTCTCCTCATGACTTGATTCCCAAATCCAGTCAGCTCGTGTTTTCAGACGGATCTGCAGAAGGAACCGGAGCTGGAGCGGCAGATTATTTTACAGAGTTCAAGTGGTGAAACCCGGAACTTCTCAAGGCCACGACACACAATCTGCATCCCCCAAAGGACGAGGCTGCTCCAGCTCCAGACAGAGGAAGAACTTATCTGAGGTCTGTGACAACGTGAACCAGCAACCCAGACATCAACACGTCTCTGTGTCACTATGGTGCCTGTGTGTTTACATTTCTGCAGTTTCAAAAGGAGCAACCCATAAAGCTGGGTGCGACGTAGGAAAACATCTAAATCGAATTAACGAGTTGAATTAACTTGGGCCGGGAAAGTCACATGACACAAACAGTCCAATCACAGCTGTTGTCTGTGGAGGTCCACATTTCTGCAGAGGTGACGTCGGGCACCCTACGCCATCGATTGGACGCAGAAACATGACAGAATCTTTGAAGGAGAGAAAATCAAATGTTACCTTGGTGTTGTTCAGCTGAGCCAGTCCCGTACACGCGTTGGCCAGCAGGAAGTCTCCGCTCAGGACGGCCATCTTGTTCCCAAACTCCATGTCCTTCAGCGGGCCGTCGGACGCCGTCCACTCCTTCAGGTCCACGATCCCCCGATGCACCAGGAACGCTGTGTGGATCAGCTCCGTGATCTCTGCCAGGTTCCGCTGGCTGAGACACATCAACAAAGACAAACCGTCTGCTGTCCATGTGGAAGCATGTGACCTCTGACCCCTTCAGCTCCGCCCCCCTCTGTGTCAGTCATTGACCGCCACTGAAGTGTGAACACGAATACACAGCAACACACCGGTCACCATGGAAACAACTGACAACAAGATGTCCAGACATTCTAGCTGTCTGGAGTGAGAAACACTCGTATGTACGACGAGTGTGAACAGATTCTCAGGGAAAATAACATTTCACCGGAGTTTGTGGGAGTTAATGACACTTGTAACATCAAAGGGGAAAATGAGTGAAGCCGCAGCAGTGAATTCTTTGACAAACACCAATTGGGTTTCAAATATGAATGACGTCTTTCATTAGCAAATAAGAGGCGTTGTTGAATGTGTGTGTGTGTGTGTGTGTGTGTGTGTGTGTTGATGGAGTGTTAAAGCCGCCGGGTTCGTGGATCTAATCAAAGCTGATTCAGTCGCTGCTGGAGGATAATTAACCAGCTCTCCATCTGCTCGCTGCGCAGCATCAGGACCGATCGTCCAGACAGGCTCCGCTGCACTGATAGCCACTTAGCTTCTTTCAGCTGCACACACACGCACACACGCACACATTAAGTAATGTCTACAATGTCTCAATCACATCTATTGTCTGCTCAGTTTGTTGTTTGTCTGTTGCTGTTTCTTCAGTTTGTTGTTTGTTCAGTTTGTCTGTTGCTTAAAAACAACTGTAGAAAAGACTGTCAACGCTGAACAAACCATACTAGTTCTAGGTGCAGTTAACCTTCATAATGATTTTTGGAAAGATTCCAGATGTGTTTCATGTTCAGAAACACGCCTCCTCATCACGTCTGATACAAAGAGCGAGTGAAGGGAACATGATGATGCATGAATAAAGAAAGTTGTAATGCGGTGAACGGTCGGTTCAGTCATGTTCGCCAGTGACTGGGGGACTTGGGGAGGGGAACGGTGACACGAGGACTGGTGTATAAATAGCTTTGGGGCCCTGTTGCATAGCAACTGATGCCATCTCCCTGAGATGCAACGCCCCTTTACCACGCCCCCTCCCCCGCCCCCCACTGCTGTGTTCCATTTTCCTCCTCCAGCAGCCGCCATCAAATCCAAGAGAGTGCTTGCACATCTGTCTGTTTGCACATCTATCGTTCTCTAGTTCTATGTACTATGTGTTCTATGAACCATCCACCTGTCTATACATCCATCTATCTATGATGTATATGTCTATCTATACATCCATCCATCTATCTATGATGTATACGTCTATCTATACATCCATCCATCTATCTATGATGTATA
>JBBMJM010120167.1:2497-14288 GCA_037832705.1 Centriscus cristatus
TCTGTTACAGTCAGAATAGAGCTGACAGATTAATTACACAGCGTGTGTGCTGCTCTGCTGCTTATATGTCCATCAAATCCAGCCTGAAGTTCCATATTGTAATGTTTTCTTTATTTGTACTTCCTCAGAGGGCCATTGAGGTCATGTGCTTTCAACATGTGGACATGTGATATTTGCTCATCGACACCAAATAACTTGTGTGTGTGTTAACTGAGCAGTGCGTTTATTGTTCGCTTTGTGGCACATGAGAGTGAGTAATTTGGAGTGACCATGGTCCTGAGAGAAACAACAAATATGAGTCAGGTCATGAGAGACACCCATCCATCCATATTCCTCCTCTTGTGCGGTGTCAGGTCGTGGGGGTAGCAGCTTACCACACACAACCTCACGCTCCATGGCACCCACACTCACGAAGAAGACCCTGAAGTCCGTGAACTCCTTCACTTGGGGTACGGACTCTTTCCCAACGTGGAGTAGACAATCCACCATTTTCCTGCTGAGAACCAGTGAATGCTGAAGGTCACTGAGCTATGGAGCCAACAGCACCATTGTCTGCAAAAAGTAGCAATGGGATCCTCAGCTCCCCGAACTGCAAACTCTGCCCTCCAGGACTACGCCGAGAAATCCTGTCCATGAAAATCACGACCAGGGTCGGTGACGTGGCACAGCCCTGGTGGAGGTCAAGTCTGATTTACTGCCACAACTCTCACTTTGGATGTACAGAGATCGCATGGCCCTAAGAAGTGACCCTGTCACACCATACTGCCACTTCGACAGGTCCACAAAACACATGTCGACTGGGTGGACATAGTCCAAGGCCCCCTTCTGAATCCTCACAAGAGTAAAGAGTTGGTCCGTTGGTTCACACCCAGGACTCCTTTGGCACCGCACCGCACCAGTGTGGATCCAGGCAGATCTCGTCAATCCCTGGGGGTTTGCCGCTGTGGAGTTGTTTGACTATCTCAGGGACTTCCTCCCAGGAAATCTATCAGAGGAGCTCCACAAGGGGCTTCTTCCACCACCCAACAATCTCCTCATTTGACCCCCTGGCCCCCCCCCCCACAGATCAAAGTCAAAGTCAACTTGATTGTCAAATGTACTGTATATGAGTGATATACTTCACCCCTCTCAACACACGGTGCAAACAGAAGTCGAATTCTTCAGGTCGAAAAAAGGTACAAATAATACATAAATTAAACTAATAGTAAATAGTTTAAATAGATAAGAATGAATGTTGTTGTTAACAGATGTTAACATTTCAACCGTACTACCCGTCTGGGTTTACCAGGTCTGTCCGAGGTCTCCCCCGCCACTGTACCCAGTTCACCACCAGATGGTGATCAGTGGACAGCTCAGCCGCTCTCTCAACCAAATGTCCAAAACATGGGAAATTGACTAAAACAAAACAAAACAAAAAAAATCAATCATCGACCTTTAGCCCAGGGTGCTCTGGTACCAGGTACGAGCAGGTATGAGCATCTTTATATTCAAGCATGTTGTTTGTTATGGACCATCTATGACTAGCACAGAGGTCACACACAGTAACAAAACACTGCTCAGGATCAGATCGGGGAGGCTGAGGACTATGGAGGTCCCTGCTGGAGCACTGTGCAGAACCCCGCTCAGGTTCTCCAAGAAGGCCAAATACTAGTTGATAAGGTGAGGGCCCCCGGATGAGAGACAGTGGTTAAGTCATCAAATAATGAATCAATTGTACAAATATCCCAAGGCCTGCCTTCAAATGTACTTTAAACACGTTTAAGGTACTTATATGTTTGTGTGTGGTGTAAAAACATGCCTACACACATAGTGTTTTTTATAGAATTACTAAGCAGCATTTTAATACAGTAAAACAAATACAGTTTTACAATCTATACCAGTGACTTGTACATTACAAAGGCCTCAACTTAGTGAAATGAAAAGGTTGTACTAACGTAAACCTAATTACTGTACATATGAGTGTTGGATTTGAGTGGAGCATCACTCAGTGTGATAAACCCGTGAATGTTTTTGCACTGGATTTAATGTCATTCAGTTCATGTGTGTTAATGGACACACACCAAGGTGTTTCCTGCTGGGAGCCAACATGGAGATTGTTGCTGTTGGTAGAAAATGAAAACACTTCCTGACGCCAGCAGCACCCATCCCATGCGCACACACATACACACACGATGAGCATCCTTGCCCACCCCTTCCTTGCCCAAGACGGCAGTTGCTATGGCAACTGTGTAAACAAACAACAACAACAACAACAACACAGTAGAATAATTATGATGCATTGAGAAAAGTGTGTGTGTGGTTGGTTACCTCAGCTCTAAATCTTCCTCTTGACGTGTCAGCTTAAAAGGACGGAGTTCGCTTCTGAAGGTTTTGCCGTCGAGATGGTGAAAAGAATGTCCCTAGTAAAAGTCTAACTGCGCCCAATTTGACGCCTGTAAAAGTCTCCATGGTGCAGATGGACATGTTAATCGAGAGGCAAATTGCCATGGTATTATGGTGGGATTACTGGTAGCTATTACCCATAGGCAGGTAGACTGCTGTGATCGCACCATAAAACCAGTGGGAGCCGTTACACGTAGCGTGGCATAATACCAGCCAGTGCACGTATCTCCGGTGTGCTTTTACTTGGAACGTGAAGAGAGCAGATTACCTGAATGGCACAGTGATGCTGTAATGTGGAAGCCAGACATACACAAACGGTAGATAGACATCTGAAGCGTTGCCATTGCGGGTCCGTCTGCGAAGGCAGAGACAATGTAGATACTGTTGCTCTGAACCAAAGATGCTGCAGTTGAACTCAAAGGACTACGGAACAAGAGTTCTTGGCATTGGATCACAACATCTGAGTGCTTTGTGATTATTAATGCTTTATTGCATGTGTACAACTCATTCATCATGACCGTATTTTTAGATGAGGGAGAGAGAGAGAGAGAGAGAGAGAGAGAGTATTATTAGTACAATCAGACTATTAAAAACGATCCAGAACACACACACTTTGGATAATGGGATAATGGAGGAGAGAGTTACTGCCTGAACACATCATGCCATCAAACTGTTAACTCACACACATTTGTATTTGATGGATTGCTTTTAATGTCTTTTCTTTCCCTTAAACCATCTCTCCCTGTCGATCACCTCTCTCTCTCTCTCTCTCTCTCTCTCTCTCTCTCTCTCTCTCTCTCTCTCTCTCTCTGTGCAGCTATGTGTGAGTGTATCATGGTGGACTCAGATATTTTATCCAGTTCATATGTTAGTTGTGGACACTAATTGATTGGACTTGTCTGTAGATGGCACGTCACTCTGATCGCACTAACGTCTGAAAGAAAGTGGGACTTTATTATTATTCTTATTTCTATGGCCTGTAAGCCATATCATACCATATACCAGGGACCCCCTGTGCCCCCGACCCTACGGAACTGTCTCAAAGTGACAACTGCATCGATCTTTCACCCTCTGTGTCTCCATGACGTCCTGATCTCGGTATGATTTGCGGTCAGAACGTGAGTTAAAAGGAGGTTTTCACCCGTGTCTGTGATAAGACTTTCCACGAGGCTGGGAGCTGCGATGTTACCCTGTGATCCCCCATCTGATTCTGATCAGGGCTTTAACTGCTGCACTCTGAGATGTATGTGCTTGGAGCCTAACAGGCGTCCTCTCTGACAGAATGTGTGTGTGTGTGTGTGTGGGGGGGGGGGGGTTGAAAGGCGAGACATAATTATGAAATGTTAGTTGAAATATTGTTTTTATTACAAAGCCAAATAAGTGTGTCTGTGCCACGGTTCACATCAAAGACGTCTGCGCGACAACTAACCGCCTCGTGGAGGCTTTATGCGAGACGCTTAATGAAACACAACTGCTGGTTCGATGTGTGAGGGCAGAGAAAGTGTGAGTGTCACTCTACGTGTTGGACTGAGCATGTGCCGCGTTTTATCTACACGTCGGCGCACATGTGGGTCTCCACTTTTGTCTCACCCTGTCTGTCACTTGCAGACTATTAATTAAAGCCCAGTATTACGTGGCAGGACGCCGCCGCTGCCCGTGAATGAATGGAAATTTGGTTGTTTCGCCGAGATGAAACAAAATAAGCCGGCACCTGATGAAATGTGGCGCGCTGATGGAGTGCGTGTCTCCGCTCTCCATGTGTGGCGTGGAGAGCAGTTCCACCTCGTACCTGCACATCTGTCAACGCATCATCCAAGAAGGTGTACATTAGGTTATATGTGAAGCGAGTGCCCTAATTATTGCTTTCGCTCTGTTAGCACCACGGAGCGCAGCAGCCAGCTGGTCGCTGTCTAAACAACATTAAATTACACGGAAACCTGGAGAGACAAGCGCACAAACACTTGTATCTGTGTGCTCTGTCCTTTCTGGCCGTGAGTGAGTGATTGCAGCGTGGAATTACTCGTCGCTCCGGTCTTTTGTTGGGGTTGCATCGCTCGAATAGTTTCCATTTCCACCTCCGCCCCCCCCAAAAAAGTGTCGAACCTTTTTTATTTATCTGCCGTGTCTCATCGTTTGACAGGAGGATCACGCATGGCTGCCCCCCTGCCCAGGGAGTGGAAATGTGACGGGGCTGACAAACGGGCGAGTGCAGACAGATGTTTGTTGTGTCTAGACAGAGGTCTGGGAGGTGTCATGGTCGTGGGGTGAACTTGTCTCAGGGTGGGACACGCTGGTGGTACTGCGTCAGGCGGCTTGCCTGGGCTCCATTGTGAGCTTGGTGACGCACATCCATGCGCGCTTGACACGGAAAACTTCCTCAAACGAGGCATAACTGGATGTTCACATGAGGGAAAGTCAGCGGCGAACTGGAGGTCTACTCTCCTTTTACTGCACTGCGTCATTTCACTCACAGGAAACGATGACAATGAGAGACACATGAACCCAGACGAAGGGTCATTCAGGTTTATGAATCGCATGCAAAGCTAAAACAGGCTTCCGGAATTTTTTATTTTTTTTTAACTTCTCATTAGGTGATGTCACAAATCTTTTTTTTTGTTTTTCTTCTTTGCCAAAAGTTACTTCAGTCCTACCTGGGTCCATAACCCATCATTTGTGACGAACAAGACTTGGCTGATACGACACGATGTTATGAAACGGCAAAACCTAATGAGGAAAATACTTCAACCCTTACTTGAACTGGTCCTATGTCATCATCTCTCACACCAAAAATGATCAAAAGCACGATTGATCCAAGTCATATGACCCATTCTTTTGTTTTTTGTGCAGCACACATAGATGCCTAAGTATCTCTTAATGTGATTATTGGAGAATTCATTGGGCAATTTGGAACCTGTTCAGAAAGTCAGAGTGCTAACAAATAGCGTGTGTCTGCATCGTGAGGGAACAGGATGTGTCTGTTAGCGAACGTCAGCGCTCCTCACTGATACTTAACAGATCCAGAACTCCAGAGTTCAACGTTAAAATCTTTGCTGAGCAGCTCTGGCATTCCGCGTTTCCCCCTTTCTTTCCCCTCTCATATCGCATGTGAGGTTTTCGAATGGGAAAGTGATGACTCTGGCACAGTCGCGGCCACCATGATGATGATGATCCGCTCCGAGACCACAATGAGATCTCCCCAGGCCTCTATTCATCAGGATAAGTATCAGAGTGCTGGTGTGCATGTAACAGCCGTCATTTACAATACTGACACTCGCACGTCAACGCTCACAGCGTACATTTATCACATACGCACTGCAGGCCTTCCTCAGACACGCACACACACACACACACACACACACACACACACACACACACACACACACAATAGGAACATGTTATGTCACGTCACGAATTTGATTCAACATTGGCGAAGGCTGAGATTTAGGCTGCTGGTGCACAGATGAGGAGCTGCCCCCCACCGTCAACACCCCACCCCCCACCCCACCCCCCACCACCTCCACCCCCCTCCCGGCAAACATTCATAAAGCCTGTGTCTGGCAAGACATTTTGACTTTCAAAACACGACCCCGTTACAGTGGTTGGACCCTTTGTTTTGTTTTTTTTCTCATCCTTATTCATAAGCACATGCAGCCTTTGTGCACTCGCCTTTCATCAAGCTCAAGTTAAAATGAAAAAAAAAAAGGAGGAAACAACTGATACGCTTATGAACGCAGTGCAGCTTCTTTACAGTGTTGTGGAGTAGTTGAATTTATTGAATCTGGTCTGTACGCGTTTGCTTGCTGACCTCAGTGACCCTCAGGAATATTAGATTAACTTTTCTGATTCTATCCTGACAGTCTTTTGTGTCTTTAAGTAATAATAATTAAAAAAAAGAATGTAAAAGACAAAGCGGGGTTAGAGGGAGCCGGCAGCTGTGCACTCCGGGGTCATGCTCCCCTTCAGGGTCAGAGTTGTTTGCAGTTATTCTTCTGCTGTTTCATGAGCGCTCACAAGCGAACTTGTCCAAGTGTCAAGCAATGATTTGCATCGCAGGACGTGACCCACAGAAAATCCGGCATGCCACATGAGTCAATGGGCAAAAAAAGAAAAGTGGAAAATAGTTGGAAAGGAAGGAAGTGAGTGCGGGTGATGAGAAAAGTGGAAAAGATGAAGGCCGAAACAGTTCCCACCAGCAGTAAGTGGCCAGTTTCGCCAGTGGATCCCTGTGACCCCGCCCCCTTCAACTGCACATTGTGATGAATGGGATATTTAATATTGTTTTGCTTAAGGGTACTGCTGGAATTTGTTCCTCCCCAAACGCTAAAATAATGCTCATTCTCAGACAGGGTGTGGGCTAGTTGTGACTAATGTCAGTGATCAATCTGGAGACATTTTGTCAGACATCTTCTTATGTTCCATGGGACGTAATTAGATCAATGTTTGCTGCTGAAAAATAGAAGACGGTATTTTCTATTGTGTATCATCACCTGACACTGCTGTCGTTGATATAAATATATACATATATTTAATATATATAAATATAATATATATATATATTCATATAAACACACACACGAGTGTGTTTTATACTATTACTATTTGAAATTACTGCTCAGAGCTGAGTCCACATGGCAGGAAGGAGAGTTCACCTTCTGCTCTGAATCTTAACACAACTCAAAAATTAGTAATATTAGAATTTTGACTGAAAAATAATGAATTTATCCCCAGGACACGTCAGCATCCTTTCATACTGTTTATTCCAGTTCCATCACAGCAAGTTTCCAGATAGCCACATAGTTCAGTGTTCTGTTTTCTCCTCGTCCATTGTTGAAACAGTCCAGACTAATTAAACGAGGCAGTTGTTTATTTATCCTAGTCGCTGGTGGGAAAAATGCTTTTCTGGCACCTAAAGGAGACAGGTGAGGCTCCTTGCAGCTCTGCGCCGGCCCGATGGAAGGAAGGAGAGTTCTCATGCGCTCGTGTGATCTAATCTAATCCAGGTAATTAGTCATGATTCTCTCCTTTCAAGGTATTAGGTCCGTTGTGTGCACCCAGACCAGAGGCAGGTAACGTGATCTGTTGAGGGGTGACTCTGTTTACCGGCTGTATTCATCGGCCGGGACGGCATGAACTGTTGCTACGGTCACTGTGTGATCCAACATGTGCTGCTTGACGAGCGCACGTAACAAAGTTACGACAACCCTCTTCCTATTTTTTCTCAAAACACGGGAAGTTTTGCACTGTGTTTTATCTTCCAGATGCATTCAAAGACCGAATGTTCTCTCCTTTGATCCCACAGTTATGTTGAATGGGCAGTTCCCACTCTTTGCTGTGCAAAAGGAACAGCTCATTGTTCTTCGGTGCTTTTCTTCAATAAGTCTCTGTCATGGACGTGATTTATGTCTTTTTCCAGGTCGTACTACTGTAGTAGATGTGTGTCTATCCAAGGAACAAGCATTGATCATTTGTCTTTATGACAATTTAGTGACATAGAAGCTGATCCTGTTTAATCTGAACCCAGAGCCAATTCTTCAGCTTTCAGTCATCCCATATGGAGAACATTCAGCTGCTCTTTGAGGTCAAGCAGAGTGTTCTGAACCCGAAAACAAAGTTGGATATGGATGGACATTTTTTAAAAAAAAGAGAAAAAAAAAAGATCTATCAACACCTCTGCACCTGTTATATTGTGCGTGAGCACGTATTCATGAGGGGTTGTTAGTGAGACAGAGAAAACGAGAAGTGGTTAGAGTGATCAATACCGACATGTTTTGTACATATGGACTTCCTTAGGGAGCCGGAGGGGGGTCTGTGTGCGAGCGTTCACTCTGGAGGACACCAGGAGAGATCAGAAGAGCCCAGCTATTCAGTTCTCCATCTCCCTCTTGCTGCTCTTGTTTTCCCTCTCTCTCTCTCTCTCTTCATCCTCATCAGTCTTTGTCTCTTTCATCGTCAGCTCACCAACGTGTGTGTGTGATGTGGTCCGTTCGACAACGCTCCTGAAAACCAGGAATTTTCTGTTGCTTATACCGAATATGTAAAAAGAGAATCGGTATTGTGTGACTTAGGTTATGTAGATCATATGGTTTATTGATGTGATCTGATTGCTTCTTCTGCCGGCTCCGGGCAAAATCCTCACGACCTCATCGTCGTCGTGCCAACGAGAGACCAAAGTGATTAATGGCTGCGTTTTCTCTTCCTTGTTTTCATTCCCCATTCCCTTTGGTCTCCTTTTCCCTTCATTTTTGCTCCCCCCCCCTCCCCTGCAGAGGACCTGGATGACCTGCGGATGGAGGGTGTGACAAGACTGGCTCCGTCCGGCAGTAAATTCAGCCAGGGACGGGGCTCGTATCAGCCTGAGCCACAGGCCAAAGTGACACTCAACATCTGCTCTCGGTGTGCCAGGTAAACACTGGAAAACTTTGTGGGATCCAACGCCCACCTCTGCCTCACAGATATTTTTACCAATGACGTGTTCGGACACCCTACTGTGCCCTGAGTTTTTCTTTCGATGGTTGTATTTAAGTTGGGTGTGACTCTCTGTTTGCCGCCAGCGATTGAGACTGAGTTTGGAAGAGATTTCAAAATAAAAGCCATACATGATAGAATTTCCATCAATTTGATCAGATCGTTCGTCCACCAATCGATATATCGATACGATATATCTACATCACGCTCTCTTTATTTTCCTTCGTCCGACACATTCCCTGCCCCCGCCCTCTACCAATCCACAGCATCGGTTCAGCAGTCGTATTTCGGAGTTGGGTGTGATACGGCGGGCAGGTGGGGGCATGGCTCCCCCATGATGCCAGTCAAAGATAGCTGGGTGTCTGTTGGATGTGACGCCAGGCACACATCTGCCTGCATGGCGTCCTTTGTTTGGGGTTTGGAATTTGTTTGTTTCCTTCTCCGCTTCCATTCATACTACTTATCAGGTTGGATGTTGCGCTCACACCGCAGGATGTTTTCAGACGTCCTGCACGAGCTCGAGTGATATCAGTGGATTGTTTGCTGGATGTTTTTCAGCACATAGTTTATACCTGTGGCTTATCACTGAGCCCCTGTTGGATCAGTGGCAGAGCAAAGCCGCGTCTGTATCTGGAGTCATTTCTGGCAAGAGCATGGGGGTATTTTTTTTTTTCTCATGTCAGACATTTGCCTCACTGTCTCTCTGCCAAATTCTTGCTTCGTCCTCTTTAACCTGACCACCAAACCCTTTCATGCTCATTTTGGTGAGGCCATAAAGATCACTAAGCTGGGAAAGTGTTGCATAGGGTCCCTTTTGTGCTTCTGGATCTCTGAAATCAGCAGTTGTGCAGTCGCCCGTACACACCGAGATATTCATGAATCCTCACTTATAACATGTGCATGCATGTCCTCGCACGCATGCACACAGACTGCCTCTGTGAGCAGAAGATAGTGCAGGCGAGAGAGAGGTCACAGAGCAGTTTGGAATGAGTGAGCACTGAGGCAGACTTTATGCCGTACGCACTAAAACTTTGCCTTGATGGCATTCCCAGAAACACATTTCAAACCTGGCTCAACATGTGGCCGACCTTGAGTGCTCAGAAGAATAACACATGTTTGCTCGCGGACAGAACTACCGTCTGCAGGTGATGTATGACTTCACACCCACATTTTTCTTCTTGGTACCATGACATGTCTCAGTTGTTTCAGTCAGTTTAATGTTATACTTCCCCCAACAGATTTAGTGTATCCTTTGTGGTATCATATAACCCTCAGGATCAGTGAACACTGTCCCTAGTTAGACAAATGAGGTCAAGCATCCGTTCTTATCTTTTTAGCTTTTGTATGAGCGTGTACATAATTCTTTGTATTTGTCAGCGCAAATGACACCAAGTCTGACCCTATCCCACCCAGAGCCACAGAGCGAGGGATGCTTATTTCCACACCCGTATTGAGACTTGAACACTGTTCACTCAGTATTTCATCATTTCCAGTAGCATTTCAGCATCTGCGGTGCAGTCCAGAGAAGCACTATTCTAAAACCTACCTGTGTGCGTCCATCTCCACATTCAACGCACAAAAGCTTGTCTTATAACTTATAATAACCCCCCCCCCCTTTTCTCTCTGTCCGTACAACATCCACACCAGCAAACAGTCCGGTCAGTCTGTGTGGCTCCTAAACAGCAGCGGCAGGTCAGGAAACACGCAACTTCCTTTTCTGGTGGCTCAAAGTGTAAAGTGCCGTGTGGTGTGTGTGTTGTGGGCATGTCTCTGTCTCCCTCCACCTCCTCCGTGCACCCAGCTAGTCCTTCTAATGGCTTTGTGACCTTACCGCAAACCTCCTGTGTGCAAACACGTCCCAGATCCCGGGCAGTCGGGAGATGTTTGGCGGTGCAGTCCAAGGAAATGGATGAATCCCCGCAAACCTCTTCCAGGCTTGTAGTCCTCATTAAATTAAGTGCTTTCATATCAGGAATGTATCGCGGGAATGGTAGTCAGGACATGCGGCCATGAGCGCCTTTTCTTAAGAGAATGGGAAGGTCTTGTGATAGTAAACATGGGTTTAATAAAGACTGTTAAAGACGATAGAAGAAGGGGGGTGAGCTGTGGTGCTGTGCTGTGATCCTCGTCGTGGAGGTAGACGCTAACAGGCCCTGCAGCGTTGACAGGAAGCAGCTGCGCTCTCAGTGGTTATCGCTTTCTTATTTTCAGGTGATGACACAAAAAACACGAGGCAGTGACGGAATCACAGCGTAAATTGTGTGTCATTATGTGTCATTTGCAGAACAATAGACCCTCACTTGAAATACATAAATACTGGGGGGGGGGGTTTCGTGTGAAGTCTGAGAATTAGTTTACATAGCTGTTGAAGAGGTGTGACACCCCCACCCACCGTGCACCCACCTAAACATCTATAGACACTCATGAAGTGCATTATCCCAGAGAAGTGTATGATTTAAAAGGAAGCCGATTATTTAAGGTCAACTGACTGCTGTACGTCAGGTTTCATTTCAGTTGATGATCATGTCTGCCCCCCCCATCCCCTCTTTTTGATACCATCCCAGATCTAAGTTGAAACCTTCATGAACTCCACCAACACGTCCTTTCTGTGTCTCTGTGTCTTTGGCTTTCTGACTGTCAGTCCGGCTCCAAACAGGCGTTGTGTCGCTGTGCACATTGTCAGTGATGTGCTCCATGTTGTCTCCAGGTTGCAGGGGGACAGTCTGTCCGACAGCAGACCCGAAGAGGAGCACAGGACTCACATATCTGAGCAAGCTGTGCCGGACATCTCGTGTAAGTCACGTGACTACATTCTCCGCTGATTCCTACAGCCCCCTTGATCTTGTCCTCTTCTTTGTCAATCTCTCTCTCTCTCTCTCTCTCTCGTACACAATGCTGGATGTGTGGTCTGGAGCAGCCCCGTTGTCCAGGGTGGACACTGTGG
>JBBMJM010120174.1:0-14285 GCA_037832705.1 Centriscus cristatus
ATGCACACAGGCAGATGCACACACACACACACACACACACACACACACACACACACACACACACACACACACACACATACAGACCAAACCCCAAGAAAAGCCCTGCTGGATCCTCACTCGTCTGTCAGCATGGGGAGCGCTTGTTTTTCCCTGGACATTTGTTTGTTTATTCTGCTCATAAATACTTGCAGGGTGATGGGGAATGTCGAACTGGCAGGTAAGAGCTCCACTTTCCTCTCTGTCTGGCTTCATTGTCAACAATTTGCTGCACTTTTTCTGATGACTTCATTCTAACCGGCTTGGTGGGGAAGCCAAGGAAACTTGATGGAGGATAATTGTTGCCTATAATCACAGATGAAAATAAACACGCAGCTCAAATGTCTTTCAAAGTGGAAAGAAGCTACAAGTTGGCTTCACAAAATGATTTGTCTGCTTCATGGCTCCTTTTCCGACTGTGCATCCCAGTAGCAGACTGCAATGAATGGAAATTGTGTGTTTGGAAATTCTAGTAATATTATGTCGCGATGCCTGCCGTGTCTCGTGTGCCATGAAACACTAGTGGGCAGAGAAATGATTTTATTTATAACAAAGAGGGGCCACTGAGGGCAGAGAATCTTTTTCAAGGTCGAGCTGGAGCATGCTGCGTGAAGGATGTAAAAGCAGTGAAATGAAATCTCAGGAACAGGGACGTTACGATGTGAGACGCATTCACACCTTCACTCCAGAACGAGTTCTTCTTGTGACATTTGAACATATTAAACTGTAGGTGGTGGACGGTTGGTTGGACCAGTCGGTCGAAAGCGTTTGTCACGATTCAAACTCGTTCAGGTCCCAGTCCAGAAGTCGAGTTAGATTTCAGTGCAAGGACAACATTGGATTTCTGCAGCTGTGGAAAAAAACAAAAATAAAGACGAAACGTCTTTCTGTAACAGAATGACAGTGACTCGTTTATTTCCCAAATCATTTCATTTTTCGAAAACGCATTTTTGTCATGTTAGTTTTACAGGAGACCTCCTAAACAGCAGAGGGCGCTGTTGTATAGAGAATAGCGTCATCTGCGTACCGTTGAATTCTCGGTCTGCTCATTTCTTGAATGAAACCGTGAATCAGACTGGCCCTGGAGTGGAGTCAGTGGCACACCTCACCCAACTGCACCATGGAGGAATTATTATTCTTATTCAACAGTGACATCCAGTGATTATTTAGAGAACTGACATGTATTATTCTTTGCTTCAAACACAAATAAATGACTCATTATTAATCATTTGGAGATAAATCGCAAAAACATCTACTCAGATTAACTCTGGATTTTTTAGATATTAGCATTTGTTTGATTGTTTGTTAAAAGACCCCCAGGTCGTCTTTACTTGACCTCATAACAAAAAACACTGCTTATTTTCACTTTCCATTGTGAGTATAAAGCGAGTTGAGCGTTTCACTGATGATTTGTTTGGACTGAGTAACCTGATCCGTTGTGTTTGTGCAGACGCAGACGAGTGCGCTGAGGGTTCAGACGACTGCCACATCGACGCGCTCTGCCAGAACACGGCCAGGTCCTACAACTGCATCTGCAAGCCGGGCTACAAGGGCGACGGCAAGCAGTGTGAGGGTGAGTCGGGGGCCGCCCGTGTCCACTCGCTCCCTCGCTCACTCACTCACTCACTCACTCATCCATCCATGTGACCTTGTGCGTGTGTGTGCGTGTGTACTCAGAGATGATGGGGATACAACTCTGGATCCTGCGAGTGTTTGGTGATTTTGTCATTGACTCTGTTCAACGTTGAGAGACTGCAGATTGTGGAGGACTTGGTTCTCTCCTCTGATTGGTCGTAGCGGTGTCAGTGGTGTTTTGATCTGCACCCGTCGGCGCTGCCCCTTGACATGAACCTCCATCTCTGTACATGTGACTCTGGTTCTTCTGGATCTTTGTTTCTCTCTCAGTCACAGTTCTGCTGAGTTCTAGCTCACTTTGACACACACACACACACACACTCACCCACCGTCTGTCCTGGTGTTGGACATGCTCCAGTGCTCGTCCCACCGAGTCGACCGACTGCCTTCACGTTAACGACCTGGTCTCATCAGTAACCTGTGACGTAGCGCCACCTCCAGAGAGACGGCGGTAGAACGCTCAGGTTCATGTCTGAATCTGAGTGTTGGTCCTGTGACGAAGATGCTTTCAGTGCTGCTGTTCCTGTGTTTGTACAAACTGATTCAGAGTCTGTCCCCTTACATAGAAATGACATGTAAAACCATCTGCATCGCGTTGGGTTCACCAACCAGGAGTGAGGTCACCTGACACCTTCTGATGTCACAGCCGGCCGCCAGCACAGGTCCTGAGCCGGGCTGAGGAGTCACCAGAGTCTGAAAAAGACACGTCTGAGAGCACAAATCAGCCAATTAGTTAGAAAACTTTTCAGGGCGTGAGCGGACCTGAGGCGCAGTGATGTAATGATGCTGCTCTGAGACCTGCTGGCGTGTGTGCGTGGGGGAGGTGCACGCTGATGGAGCGTCAGTGTGTGTGGCTCCAGATGAGGATGGATGGCGGTTCCTCCTCCTGACCCCGTTGATTCAATCCAGCTGTAATTGGCAGCCTGCGTTTTCTCATCAGCAGCAGCACAACCTGCTGGGCTGCTGTTCCTGGAAGTACCCCCCACCCTGTCAGCTCACCCCTTCAGTCCATCAGTTCACCCCATCCGCTGTCCGTCTCGGTGGACGTCACTCTCTCTCATCACTCCTCGTCATCAGCTAACCTGCTGAGTAACAGTCTACCTCTATGTATGTGCAGTAATTCTGATTTCAGTCTCACTGAGTCGTCATATTGGCTTTATATTTATATCCAATCTTTTTCTGCGGTGTATTATCGTGTGTATTTATCAAAAACAAATATTTAGCTTTGATTTTACTAATATCCTATATAATTTTAGTATACTTACTTAAGCCGATTGTGTTTGACTTTACTGCTGTAACACTATAAATGTCCCTGCTGTGGGACAGTAAAGGCCTGTAATGTCTTATAGGAGATGACAGAATGTGTTATTGTCCCGTCACAGCAGCAACGTTTTATCAATTAAGAAACTAAAAACACAAACAAATACTTTATATGGGGAGTAACAAAGTCATAAATAATGATAAAGAATATTTAGTGCAGTAGTTCTAGTAAAGTTCTTAAAACACAGAGGACTGGAAACACATCAGAGCTCAGAGCTCCACTGACTGATGTTCTGTGTGTGTGTGTGTGTGTGTGTGTGTGTCGGCTGCAGCCTCAGATAAAACTAAATGTCATATCTGTGCGACCGACACGTCGCTGAGCGTCGCTGTGGTAACGAGCTCGTGCTGACGGAGGGAGCCGACGTGGTGACAGCAGCTGCTGTTTGAACGATGCCTTCAGGCGCCTGTTTGTTATTGTCACAACAATCAGTGTACAAATAATGAGCGTGACAAGTTGACCGTGAGTAACAGCAGAGCGGCGGACTCCTCGGTGCAGCCGAGCAGCTGCTCTGACCGTTTCCTGACACAGGCGTTTGATTCCTCTGGAGATGTTCAGGAGGAGACGTGAAGCAGTGCGCGGCTGGACGCTAGGGTTTGAACCGCAGGAGAACATCCAGGGCTTCACACGTCGTTCCAGTGCAAACATGTCGTTTCTGTCCCAACAACATCTGGAGACACGTCACAGGCACATGTACACCGGCTCTGCTGTATCTACAAAAGTTTTTTCATCATATGGATGTTCCATCTACAGGGAAGCGTCCTTTTGGAGTGGGTGGGTGTGGGTGGTTCACCAGGGGTCGCTCTGCTCTCTGAAGGTTGGTTGCCATGCAACAGACAGCGGGACAGCAAAGCGGCAGCCAGGTGACAACGTCTCTGCCGGTCTGAACGTTCCTGCTGAAAACACATTTGTCAGGTTGCGTTTGTGACGTGCGATCACCTGGAAAATCGTCTCTTGTGCGCCGTGCTTGTGCTGTGTTCACGCTGCAGTTGGAGGAAAAATATCTTTTATGGGGAGGTGTTTAAATGTTCCACAGTAGCTTTGGGAGCCATATCCTTTAATATCCCTCATGATGTGATGTTTAATGGCCTCAGTTATTTCTTTAAACCTTCTTAAATCCTCTTGTAAATGTTTGTGTTCGTTCTTTTTTTTTTTTTTTTTCATTTTGGGCTGAGTGTTCTTCATATTTGACAATGTGATTGTGTTCCAGGTGGTTCAACAAATTACTGCTGTTTGCGTTGGACTCCTTTTTGTTCCGGGTCAAAGCCAAAAGGCTCCGTTTACTTTACTGACTCTTCAGCTCGCTTTGAGCCTAGTTACCCGTGATGAACCTCATGTGACCTGGGGCTCGTTTCTCCAAGCGGGTGTAATGAAAAACCCTGTTTGTTCATCCCAGAATGAAGAAAAGTCAATGCTGAATGTCAGGGTTCCCGATAATCTGACTTGAACTGAAAAACAGTTGTCCGGTGTTTGGTTTGAGTTCTGTCAGCTAACATGAAAAGAGAATTGGAGACTCGTTCCGAAGCCAAATGTAGAATACATTTTAGGTCGTTAGGTCAGCGGGCTGATGATGCTCAGAATCCTCGATGGAGGCGTTACGTGTGACTGTTATTAATGCTAGCTTGCACGTTGTCACACGCATGCGAACTGCATGTGTAGACGTAAAACTAGGAGGTCAAAATGTTGAAGAAGCCTGGAGATATGGATGTAAACAGTGATTATTTAAACATTAACTACAACTGTAGACAATATGCTGAGGAATGCTTTTAAAACTGAAGGTGACTGAAGTGGGCACAGGTGCTAGCAGCTATGCTAACAGCTATGCTAGCAGCTTTGAAAGTTGGTAAATACAGTTCCAATGTGACTTTATGTAGACATTTGTCACAGGTGGCTGTTAGCCATGTACGTCAGGGGTGAATTATTATAGTAACTGAGGGCACAGACTCTATGAACCGTCTGCGTCTACTGTCCACCCAGGAGGACGGCAACGAACGGCGGGAGTCCGTCCTCCGGGACAAACTCCTGTCAGAGACAGAAGCGGTCGAAGCTGCTGTGCTGTGTCACTCTCAGGCGACTGACTGTTTGTTTAAGCGTCTCTGCGTGGCAACCGCCTCTGAGCAGCTCCTGTGAGACCCTCTCACAGCTCATAATGGAGGAGGGTGGGAGCATTGTCAAATGAGCAAATACCAGCTGACACTCTTTGTGCAGCCCGTCCTGAAAACTGTCAGCACAACGTTCCCTCACACCAGTAAGGTACAGTACTCGGCCACAGACTGACTGACCTCAGGTCGCTGTTGAAATACACTGCACACGGTGTTTGCAAAAGAAAAAGCATCAGGTAGAAGTGGGTTTTATTTACATCTGGTCCGTCAGGTGTATTCATACCATTTTGTTTCTGGTGTCTCTCTGAGGCCACGTACACCCGGACACGAGTTCACCTCTCCTTAGCTTCATGCTAACTGGCTAACAACAACAGGTCATTGGTTTCGGTGTGGAACAGCATGTGAACAATATGCAGCTCCATCATCACGTCTGGAGGTCTCACAGTTCCATGGAACTGACACATCTCTGTTCTCTCTCAGACACGGACGAGTGTGAGAACGACTTCAATGGCGGCTGCGTCCACGAGTGCATCAACATCCCGGGGAACTACAGATGCACCTGCTACGATGGATTCATGCTGGCCCATGATGGACACAACTGCTTGGGTACGAAGAGTCTGAGCCAACACATCATTTAGACCAGGATATGTAAAGTCAGCAGTTATGATCTTTGTGGTCTCTGAGGTCCAAAGAACTGTGAGGTTTGTATTCAGATAGTTTAATATGAATGATGCTTTCTCCCTGTTCAGTCAGTAGATCTGCTCACAGTCTACATCGTACACCGTCATGAGTGTTTCTACTTCGGCATCGCTCTGTTGATTATTTTTCTGGTGTTTTTCTTTGTTTACTTCAAGCGATAGCGACTGAACGTGAAGGGACGTCACCCTGCTCCTACCTCACCTGAGTCGTCCCTGTGACGTTTTGGTGAGACCTGGTAATGACCTGCTGACGTGACTCCGGCGTGAAGGAGCAGGGTGACACCTATCACCTGTTGAATAGCGGAGGACTTGGGTTTGACACCCGTGATCTACGCCATAGGAAACATGCCGCCGCAGAATCTTAAATCAGGCTTTATGTGCGATCTCCGGTACATCTCATCTGTTTCTTCCTCCTCATAGACATAGACGAGTGTGTGGACAACAACGGTGGATGCCAACAAGTGTGTGTCAACACCATGGGCAGCTACGAGTGCCAGTGCACCGAGGGCTTCTTCCTCAGTGACAACCAGCACACCTGCATCCACCGCTCCAACGGTAAGATGTTGAATGTTGACCGACCGCTCAGTCAACATGTCGTGAGTCAAGAAGGGTGAAATGAAGAAAACGTCTGGATCGTCATCGCTTCCATCACAAACGTCTTTTTCCGTGTAAGCGTGGCGCCGGGCACTGAAGGAGCTGACTCCTGCTCTCGTATGCAGGCGGGAACTGAAAGGCGACAGTGTGGCGCTCAGATGAGATGACGGTCGTCGGTTATTTGTGCACAAATGCGGCGAGGGGTGGAGACTGGGCGAGAGGAGATGGAGATCATATAGGAGAGTGACTTCTGCTTCATACTGTCCCTTTTGGCAGCCCAGCTTTGGTCAGGGCGCCGTTAGAGGATTCTCTGTGGAGACGTTCAGAGAAAAAGGGGAAAGAGATGCAAAAATAGATGTGTGTTTGCTCACTGGAAAACCCATAAACAAGTATTTGAATATGTCTGTTTCCCTCTCACTCTTCTCTCCACCCCTTCCAACTATCCCCATCAGTGTGAGACATCGCTCACAAAACTGATTCACATCCCATCCAGTACTTTTCATGGTGGCTTAGCAAAGTTTGCCCACCGGTATCGTTTCTCCTTTTTACCCTTTAACACTGATGGTATTGCTGAAGATTCGTTCACGCTAGCATACAGAGTAACACCGAACGGTTCCTGAAAGCTGAAAGAAGGAGCTGGGAGAATAAGAAAAGTTGAGAACAGCCATGTCGATGTCATTACGATAATCCCACGTACTGTGTTGGCTGAAGCTGGTGAGTCATTACCGTAATGACAGCATCCTCGGCTGTGCAATGTGTCTTGTCAGCTTTCAGGAAGCGATGGACGTTTCCTCCTCCTCCTAGCTCCTGCGGTTCTCTGTGTTAACGGGTTGACAGAGTCTAGTCTTCGTGACTTCTTTCCCCGGTGTGGACAAACGTCAGCGTCCTCCCTTGGATCCTTTCCTTTCTCCGGTTTCATTCTCTTTGTCTTCTGGACGACTCGTTTGAGCTCCGTCCTCTTTCGTTCTGCTGCTGAATGCATCTTCAGCGGTTTTGTTCACACCCTGAGGGCTCATGAAGTGTGACACTAAAAGACTTTGATCGCCCCCCTGGTGACTCGTTGCAGTAAAGGTCATAGATCCTTTTCATCATGACAAGTACATGAGGAGTACTTGTTTTTTTCCTCCCCAATGACTCATCACGCTGATGGCTGACGTGTTCCTTCCCTGAGAGTCAGCTCATTGGTGCAAAGGAAGCGAGGGACTGTTGAAGCTGACGGGGGTGGAGTCCATGTTGGGGCGGAGAAGACCAACATAAACACGGAGATACAAACATTTCAAAGTGGGCCAGTGGAAGTTGCGTGTTTATTTTCAGTTGTGCGAGAGGAGGCAGATTAAAGCCGGGGTTGCTGCCACAATCATCCCTAATCACACACACACCTCTCAACACAAACACTCAACCCACGCTGTCACGTGCACATCGTCTTCATGGAGGGATTCGATCTTTAAACAAACCACAGGACTGTTGTGTTGAGCGCCCACGGGCCAGCCCAGTCCGCTCGGATGTTTTCATCTGAACTTCTTCTCGACTTGACTGTGCGAGTGCGGCTCCATCCCTTGGAGAAGTGTCTGTGGTATACACCGTACACCGTAACCAGACCTGGTGAGTCGATGGGTGGAAAGCAGAGATGTGCAACCTGGATCTAATTAACGTTCGACGTAAATGTACACTGGACGCCAACACCCGTTGGGTCGTAGGCGATGGCACGAGTCCGTATGCAGCGACCAGGTGGGGGAGAAGCTGGTTGAACAGAGATGGAATCGTCTCCCAGCAGTGAACGTGTTTGTGCCTGATGAACATGATGGACCGCTCCCCCCTTCAGAGCAGATCTGGTCCCACTCCTACCACAACTCCAGAAATCTCGAGCTTTTAAGAACCGATATCTATCAAAGCGACATGTCCTACAACCGTGGGCCAATATTTTCCGGAACTCTGTGGGAATCAAAGGCACGTGCTTCACATTCTGCTGTAGAACATCTACCAACACAGGAGATTGACATCGGACCTTCCCTCAAATAAAGCCTTGGCATGTCCACAGACAATAGATCCTCGGTCCAACGAGGCTCTTTGGAAAAGGAACCATGTCTTCTTCCCACACTGGGGACGTCTGAAGGGACCGATGGCTCCTGGACATACAGGATCCTGCTCCATGTGTCTGCCGGTTCATAGGAATCGATCCAGTGACCAACCCGAGAACGCCCAGTGCTCAGCAGAGCAGGAAACAGTGTCTGGTATCTAACTAATATCTGGAAATGACGCCGTAGTCCAACTGCATCGCTGTGGACCCACCGGTGTTTGGCGGACCACCGGTGTTTGGCGGACCCACCGGTGTTTGGCGGACCCACCGGTGTTTGGCGGACCCACCGGTGTTTGGCGCTCCAATGCTGGCTTTTGTCTGGCGGACATTTGGAGGGAACTTCCTGTCAAGCGTCCGCAGTCTGTTACTGGCTGATCGCAGTGTGTCCACACACTTGGGAATGTGTTGACTAACACTTTCTTGGCGTCCTCCTCCTGTTTAATAGGAAATGTCTTGTTTTTGTCTGTAATCACTTTGCCTGTCTCACTCCCCCCTGCTCCGTTTCGCTCTCGTCCTCCTTAAAGTCATTATGAGTTATTTACCTATAAGTGTCTTCGTCATTCTGTTTATTTTTCCCCAAAGTCGGCCTCCGTTATATATTTAGGACAGAGTTTGTCTTTTGGTGAGTGGAAACTTTTAATTCAAGGGTATGACCTGGTGTGTATCCGCTGCTCAGTAACATCCAGGAAGTTTGTAGGAATTACACACACACACACACACACAGAGCACCAGAAGCTGTACCAGGAATAAAACACTACATGTAGCTTTTAGGTTCATCTAAAACATTTTAACAGTCACAAAGCTGAAAATCCCCAGAGATTTTTCCAGTTGGTCAACGGCCTGAAAGGCCTCGTTTGTTGTCCAACGTGACTTCTGTGACCTATCTGTCCCCGTAGGACACAGCAGCACTCACCTCCTGGGAGGTCACTGTGCTTCTACGAGGAAGGTCTCAGCGAAGAGCTTCCTCTGTTGTCAGCCGCTGGAAACAACACATCCCCTCGCACCGTCTGAGGGTGTCCACGACTTTGAGCTGTGTTTTTTATGCACCTGGTCCCCACAATGACTGGAAAACAGGGCACCGTGTGTGTGTGTTTTACACCACCAGGCTACTTAGGCTGCTTCACTGTTTGTTCTGTGGGTTAGTTTGTTGAAATTGGCCTTAGCATGTTGCTGGGTGATGTGGCTACTCCTCCAGACGGGGGGATGCTGTAACGTTAGTGGCCCACTGGGCAGCGCGGCTGTGGCTATCACGGATCACATTCCTCCTCCAAAATGTGCGGTGGTGAAGATCTTGGTAGAGGAGTGAATACTGTGGTGATGAAGAGGAGACGGGAGCTACAGGAACGGGCAGTTCCATCTGTGGTGTTTGGCCACAGACTCTTGACCATTTGATGGTATCATTACGCGCTCGATGTGATTTACAGTCGAGCCTTTTGAAACACGCCTGTAGACACAAGCAGCTTATTTATGAGGTTGTATTGGCTGGACAACTAGTGCAGAGTTCACCACAGGATGATTTGCAATCCTGAAAAGAATACAAAGAGCTCGACCAAACAGTTTTTAAATCATTTGTGAGCTCTTTGTAACGATTTTCAGTGTCAAGGTTCATGACCATACTGGATCCAGAGTAGATGAATCTGTCATGTTGAAGCAACGGGTGCAGAGTCCATCTGCACTCACTAACCCCAAGAATGTCAACGTGCTACCTTTACCTTTCCTCGTGCTGTTTTTGGATGGCTCTCATATGCTTCAGACATTCCAAGTGCCAATTTTGATGAAACATTTTGGCCCGAGTTGACTGTTTCCCACGCTCACGGCTTCCAAAAGGTGCTTGTTCCGTGCCAGAACTCTGCCCCGGAGGCAGCCGCTCCTGGCGTCTCAGTCGGTGTGGATGACATGAGCTGCATTCCATCCACCTGTCCACCAGGGCTCCACCCAGCAGCTCTGCCTCAGGTGGGAAATGTCCACATCCATTTCCAACGAGAGAAGAAAAGAAAACCAGACAAACCAGATGCCTACCCCCAGTCCCCTGTGTGTTCCTGCCCTAGATCAGTTCCCGAGTGTCAAGGAAAATGTTGGTTCTTATGTTCCTTTCTTGGTGTTTGAAAAACCACCGCTCTTCATCAGCAGCGGCCATGTTGACTGTGTCGTCATCCTGTTAAGCCCCGCCCCCAGGCTCTTAGCCCCGCCTACATGTGATGCTGGTCGTAGCAGTTGGTGTCTTGCGTGTCCCAGGCTGGAGGTGAGAGCCCTGTCACCACGTCGGGGACAGATAGTGAAGTCTGACTCTTGAAGCAGGACTTCCATCCTCCCGCTGCCGAAGACACTGAACGTGTGTGGATGTTTCCAATCGTCGTCCTGACGACGTTGTGAACCCGTCACAGCGCCTTGGAGCCGGCGGTGACGTCCGGGGGAGTCTGACTCCTCAGACCTGACGAGTGAACGCGTCAGTGAGCCCCCGGCTTTGCTTTCTTGGCCTTGTCACATCGGACGTGCTGAGAGGCCACGGCTGGCGCCCCCTGCTCTGTTTGCTGATTTTGACTCCGTCGTGCAGAGACCAGGGGGCCCGCCCGCCCCCTCGCCTTGGCCGTCGTTTATTTGACGTCTTTCAGTTTAAACTGATTGTCGATACACTGCTTTCTTAGGCGTTTAGCTTTTAAACAGAGTTCATGTATGTTCAGTTCTTCCCCTGGGCTTCATTAGAGCAGCTCTCAGGTTTGCACAGGGTCAATATTTGGACGTCCATCTCTGCTGCTTTACGTTTAATGTTGACTGAAATATACCGTCTGGAAATATCATGATGACCGATGGGATTTGATTTTTTTTTTTTAACGTTCGGTAGGATTTCCCTCTCGGTCCCTCTCCAGTCTTATTTTTACCTGACTGCTGCTGCGGTGGGCCGACCTGAAACACTCCAATGCTACTTTCCATTTATTGTGGTTTTCCTGGAGGCACCGGCGTCACTTTTTTTTTTTACAATTTGGAGTTTGAAAAAAAAAGAAAGTTGCTGGAAACTCTGGGTTTTGCTCTGTCATCATCACATCGAGGTCAGAAGACAGAGATGCTTATTTTTCTTGCCGGCAGCTGCAGTCCCATATATGAAATGTGTTTCTCATATATGTGTGTGCGTTCATCACCCTGTCATGTCAGTGGTCATGGTTTGATCATTAGTCAGTGGAGAATTTATTCTTCTCTTCTTTCTTTTCTTTTCTTTTATATTTGTTTTTTTTTACTTACTTTACTTATAAAAAGCAATAGCAATAGAATGTGACATAATAATAATGATATCCAAACACACACCGTGTAGAATAGAGAGTGAATGGTTTGGTTTCGGAGGGATGGAACGAGCCTGTAGGACGGTGTCTGCTGCAGAGGATTGTGTCGGGGCGATGGGACACTAATGAGACACTTGAGTCACTCTCGGGAGCGATGAGAGAGAATTCCTCTCCATGGTGACCAGGAGATGAGTGAACTCCACCGCCGTGTGTTTTATCTCTGTTGGGTTTGTTTGTCTGAACATCACCACACCAATACCCCAACAGCCAGCAACATCCCTATAAGACAGAAACGTCCTTCTCTGTGTCCTCAGATGGGATGAACTGCATGAACAAGGACCACGGCTGCGCCCACATCTGCAGGGAGGCTCCTGGGAAAGGAGGAGTCTCATGCGAGTGCCGTCCGGGGTTCGAGTTGGCCAAAAACCACAAGGATTGCACGTGTAGGTACCACAGTCGCCAGCGCACAAACACACGACGGGAGCCAGTGCTCAGGTGGATCGGGGGATGACACCCTCCCAGAGAATTCCCCCGGGCGAGGCGGTGAACGATCCTTTTACTGAACTAACTCTATCAGTTATCTCAAGGAACGGGGGCCAGATTCTCAAAAAATCCTCTTAAATGTCAATGTCAACTTAAATCTTAAGAACTTAAAAGAGAAAAAGTGTCTTTTTTGGAGGTTTCCTCTCAAGAAAACCTTAAGAATAAGTGGTATTCTTGAAAATATAGTACTCAGACACGTCCTTTTTATGAAGGATTCTTCAAGTAGCTGCTAGTTTCAGCTCCTTCCCGATATTAACTTTTCTATTTGGTGTATTTGGAGTCTCTGGTTCATGTCTGTTTCCATTTCGAAGGAGAAATGGAAACGTTTACAAATTAAAATTTGAGACTGTTCTGAAGAAAATGTTGAGGACTTATGAACTCGTTAATTCAGAAGACTTTTCTTCAGGGCCGCTGGGGGGATCTGGCCCGTTTCGTCCGCCGCTAACACTCAGCCTACGCTGCAGGTACGGCGTCGTCCTGAAGCAGGGACATAAATCCAGCTGCGTCTTCTGCCATCCTTTCATATGAAGTCATTCGACTCGCTCCATCTCTGGTCTCATCTCAGCCAGAGAAGCGTTAACACTGTGCTTTACCGACGTGGATTTATTGCGGTTCCATCCAGCGGGGGTGAGAGATCTGACAGACACGAGTATTAGACAGGACAGACACGTTCCAGTCTGCCTTCAGCGGTGAAATACGACGGCAGACATTTAATCCCAAGAACATTTAAGTGTTTCTGGCGACGCCGAAGGTGCCGGAGCACTCAATGGAGAGAAGCTGTGCTTCTAAGCCCCCCTTTGCTCCTATCTCTGTTTCTCACTCGGAACGCCAAACGCCTGCGGCCATGGAATTTAGGGCAGCTGTTTGTTTTTGGGGTGGGGGTAGGGGAACGAGCTTTTAGTTACACTTTGTTTGGCAAAACATCTTGTTCTCGTCTATGAGGGTGAAGTATAGAGATTAAGAACGCGTCTGAAAGGCTCTAATTTGTTCCCAGCTGTGGTTTTATTAATGGAAAGAGAGACGGTTGAACTCGCTGGAGGAGGACGGTAGGACACACCCACCCCCTTCATGTCCCCTCGGCGGTTTCATCCCTCCATCATCTCTGGCCATCGTCCGTCTCCAGCGACCTTCAGAAGTGCTGGCCAGATGCAGCTCAGATATCACCTTCCATTCTCTCTCTCTGTGGACTCATGTGGATTCTTTATCTACATTCGGACACATTTTAGTCCGTTTTTAACTTGATCACCCTTCCGATTTTTTAGTTTTTCTCAGATACGGCGTCTTTATTTACACATTTATTACCAGTTTGTTTTATTGTATATTTTTCAGGTGAGAAATGATGTAAGTGTAATTCTTGGACTGTTGTTTGAGCACTCTGTCTGGACCTGTATAGTGTGGAGGGTGTCGTTGATGTGTCTTCCTGCTCCACACTACCTCCTTGGATTTCTTGTTTTCCTGTTTCCCTGGCGCTCCAGCGTGGAGTTCACGCCCAGCCTCCGCTGTGTGCCGTTGGGGAATCGATGGTCCTCCGTGTCAGCGAAGCTCTGGACCTGTCTCTTTCTAGCTCTTGTTCTGGAGCCTGCTGAAGAACGCAGCTGGGGGGTGAAGAGCAGGTTCCAGACTGAGGTTATAAAGTTAATAACGTCTGGCGTTCAGGATGTCTGGCTGTCTCAGGCCTCAGTAGCAGTACGGGTGGTGTGCGCTGAGAAGGTAGCCTCAGTCGTCTGATGTGAGGGATGGAATTCCCTCGAAACTAGATGTGAGTGTGTGAATCTTTCTCACCCTTTCTTTCAGTGACATGTAACTATGGAAACGGCGGCTGTCAGCACACATGTGACGACACAGACACAGGGCCGGTGTGCGGCTGCCACCAGAAGTACGCTCTGCACTCCGACAGCAGGACCTGTACTGGTGAGTGACAGTCAAGATGGCGTCTATCTCACACACACACACACACACACACACACACACACACACACACACACACACACACACACACACACACAC
>JBBMJM010120225.1:0-14271 GCA_037832705.1 Centriscus cristatus
TTCTTTGACTGAAATCTATGAAAGCAAGCTGATGATTTAATTGATGACAATACTCCATTATAATCCTGGTCTCCTTCCTGTTATCATGCCAAATGTATAATACCCATTGGCTGATTATACCCAAACAATAGAGGAGAAATGAGATCAGCTGTCATCTTAATTTCAATTTCAAGACGGGTCTTTTAGGAACATGCCCAACTGTAAAGAGTACACACCTTTTGGGTTAATGAAAATAATGACCTCTGCTCTGAGGTGACACATACACACTCATTGTTGTCATTACTCATTGTTGTCCAGGTACCCCCATAAAACTGTGTGTGCTGTTTGACTATTTTCTTGCTTGATTTTTTTTTTTCTAGTGGATGTCAATTATACTTATTTTTGGGCAGGGTTTAAGATCTCATGTTAAGGGATTATATTAATGAGATTAAAATGAAAAAAGGTAGCGTATACACACACACACACACACGCACATATGTTTTTGATTCTTTAATAAAACAAGCAATGAAAGTGCAAAAGTGGATTTGAGGCTGGGAACACAGGAGGCCATTTCACTAGCCTGCTTTACATTCAGATCACAAGTTTGCAAAGACCAAATATGTCATTGTTCTTAAGCGGCTAGTGTCAGCAATTCACATCCTAAGAAAATAAATGTTTTTGTAATTCAAAGAAAATTTTAAGAAAAAAAATTAATCCTCCAAAAACATATGCTTAACACACTCCAATCCAACTTCTCTGTTCAAACTCAACACGAGTGGACGATTTAGGCATCCAGATTAAGAAGCTGTTGACTGGATCTTTGACTTTGCCTCCTCTCACCCCATCAGCAGTTCCTCTGCCCGGCCTGAACGACAGCTCTTTTGCATTTTGTCACATGCTTGTCAGAGAGCATAGTCTCACCTGTCAATATCCCCCAGTTCCAAGCAGATACACATCCAAAGGGCAGCATGGTAAGCTGCGGGTGTTAATCAATTTTATCTGACCTTAATTTATACAGAGTAAATAATGAAGTGACTGCCTTGTATTAAACATTAACAGAAAAATCATTCGGTGGGGTTAAAGTAGGTCCATGTCAGGCAGGATGGATTTTTATTGACTACTACAGGCATTTAAGTGACTTAGAACAGTTGTTCCACAAGTGGGCTGGAGGTCCCTGGAGGAGTTTCAAGGGAAGACTATAGTCCCTATTAGATGATTGGCTTTTTGTAGACGTGAATTGTGATTGATGTGCGACATGTTTATTATGTTTGTATGTTTTCTGTTGGGTGTCCTGTCTTTGGTTTCTCCGTTCTGTGCCTCTCCGTTTCACCTGTGTCATTGGTTGAGTTCTGTTATCTATTGCTGCCTTGTCCTTCAATCGATCAGCTCCCTGCTCCCACCTGTCTTATGGTCTGGTGTCCCTTGCTGTCTTGGTCTGGTTGTGGTCAGTGGTCTGGTTGTACTTCATAAAATCTTTTTTTTTTTCTTCCCTCGGAAATCATTCAGCTGAAATATTTTTACAGTGTAAACTGAGTTTGCAGGAAGCCCTCAAACCCCCACTATTCATTTGATTCCACTGGCCAGCTTAACAAAAACTGAGCTGGATGGCAGCAGCAGATAAGCCCTTCATGTGTACTCTCCGAGCCACACGCCCTGGCTCGTGGTATTAGTCTTGTCTCAAGTTTTAAAAGTTTCTTGGAAGGAGATAGTGGAGAGAGGTGGCTGCAAAAAGATATGTGTAATGTAGATGAAATAGGCAAACAGGCAATGCGAGTCCATTATTTGGCTAAAACGATCAAGTGTTGTTATGCTTCCAGTGACACTAAACTGGTTAAACATAAGTGTTTTTCGTTTTTAGGGGTTTTTTTTAGATCAATGGGAAGACCGGTTCGAGATGATAGAAAAGCAGCAGTAACTCAAATAACCAGTCTTCACATCCACGGAATGAAAACTGTCAAAACTACGTCAAACTATGAAGCAGATGGCCAACAGCCACAAAAGTCCAAACCAGGTGACACTCTGCTCCGAACAGGAGATTGAGGCGATAGTTGGCACAACAAAACTGGATCATGGAAGAAGAACGGTTGCCTGGTCTGTCCTGAGTTTTGATTTCAGCTGTGACATTCATATGGTCGCATCAAAACTGGGCTTTAACGACATCAAAGCCTGGATCCATTCTGCCCCCAGGCTGGGTGTAATGGTGGGGGATATTTTCTTGGCAAACCTTGGCCCCCTTGGTTCCAACTGAGCGTTGTCAAACACCACAGGCTATCTGAGTATTGTTGCTGATGCTGTTCCTGCCTTTATGACCACAGTGTATCCATCTTGTGATGGATAATTCCAGCAGGGAGAGAGATCCTTCCACCCACATTTCTTCCTATTAGAACAAAGGGTGTGGTATTGTGCAGATTGTAAAGCACATTGGAACAAGTCGGATTGTGATGTTGGGCGATACAAATGAAAACGAAACTGAACGTCACCAGTGTGACCTTATAAAACCAGTGAATGTCACTGCTTGCTTGAACACGACTCTTGTGTTTTTCAAGACTTTTTATGACACTGTGCTGGCATTCTCCATCTTTCACAGAGTGGTCTGCTGGGGCAGCAGCTTATCAGCTGCAGGCAGGAAGAAACTGGACAAACTGATCGAGAACGCCAGCTCAGTCATGGGGGTCCCCCTCGACATACCGCTGTCAGTGCTGGCAATTGTATTTGAAGCTAACTTTAATTGCATTCATTGGGGAAGAGGTTGTTGTGAGAATAGCCATGTGGTGGGCCAGGGTCCAGGGGCATTCAGCACAGAAAACCAAAACAGCAAAGCAAATTGTCCGTCAGCTGTGTGCAAGTGTGTTTGTGTGTGCACATCCATCTTTTCATGTCACTGTTATTTACTCTGTTTAGAGCAAGATAAACTGCGTGTCCTGAAATCTGGCTATAGAGGATGGCAAATGACAGTATCGTCAAAGTATGAGTTAATAAATAGGTAGAGGTAGAGGCATGCGCTTGATGAGGCTCAGCGACTTCTGTCTTGTCAGCCTTGTGGAATTGTAGTGTGTGTCGATGTCAGCTGGGACTCAAAAGTGTGCTGCCAAATCCCAAAGACGACCATGTGACGTCGCTAACGTTTGCAAGTCTGCTCATAAAGTCGGATTTATAAAGTCTGCAGTGAAGTAACACGAGTGTGACTTCTGATGTGATTGTGTGCATTCACTTTGTACACGTTTTACAGCTGCTGTGCTGGAATTTTTCCAGTTACCAACATTTTTCTTTGTTTTCTTCCAGAAGCAGTAACTGAAAGTTCACAGATCTTTTCTTCTCCAACAACATTGGCGTATTTCCTTTCCATGAATGTCTTTATATTTGTCTACTTGTCATTTTCCGTCCACCGAATCTGGCATGTCATACCTCAGTGCTCTGACCAAACCAGTTACTGTGACATGTGATTGAAGAAAACCACAGAGCGCTAACAGATAAGAGAAAGATTGTGGCTCATTAAGACAAGGCTACAACCAAGGGTGCTGAGGGTGCTGTGTCAGCGGCCCAGCAGTGAGGAGCATTCTACAGGGGGGGTAATTGAGAGTGCTGGTGGAAAGGGGAATGATGCTTAGACAACCATCCACACAAGTTCCTGGCTGCTGTCCAATTACACCCAGCAGTCTCCTGCTTCCTGAACTCCAATTACAGCTGGCAAAGCTCGGCTGACCAGGGAACCTATCGCCCCTTTTCCCTCACACACACACACACACACACACACAACTGCCAGCAAGTAATAGCAAAGTCAAAGACAATGCGTCTTGTCCCCACGTGGCATGTATCATTGTCTCGGTGTGTGTGTGCGTGTGAGAGAGAGAGAGAGAGACTGTTTTGACCACAAAAAGGAATCTGTTAGATTAACCTTGTCTTTCCTAAATACCAGGTTGTATCAGCTTTATCACAACTTCTGAGGTCTCCATACTGTACTATCTTTTATTACACATATTCCCTAAAATAGCTATGTGTCCTTAGCAAAAAACAACAACAAAAAAAACACAACTACAACTAACTACGTCATTGTGTGTTTAACTGCTATTTCGTATGAGAATATTAACTAATTATCATATATATTTAAAGCGGTGGTGTCGTTTTGTCATGCAGCAGTGAGGGCAACAGGCTTTTTCAATCTTGCGTTCGGGAACACAAAACTACACAGGCAGAATAATTAACAACTCTTCTCACTTGATTCAATCCCAGGCAGAAGATAACAAGCTCGATGTGGATGGCAAACCCTCCTGTACAAGGTCTATGGGTTGACACTCACTTTGCTTCCCGCTCACACATCTTCACACATCTTCAGGTTTGTTATTTTTGCAGTCTGAAATTAAAGCAGGAGAAAAATTAAATGGGCCGTTCGCAGCAAGGGAATGGAAAAGAAGAAGGATCGGACAGAACTGAACTGAAAAGGAGTAAACTGACATTTTGTATTCATGTGGGTGTTTTAAAGTTTGTGACCAATGAAAAGAAGCGGTGTCCGTTGTAGCTATTTGGGTTGTAATGCTGCCTGCCAGATATAGTTTGTGATATTACGCTTTGGGGTGAGTGCGGCAACGGGGCAAGGTTTCGGGTGAGGAAACTAGTGCTCTGCAAAACAGACAGCACTTGGCAGGCTGATGTGGTTTCATGCTGCTTCTCGCCTCAATCTGCATAGGCAATGGGGTTAATTAGGAAACCCACTTTACTGATGTGTTTCAAAGGATGAAATTAAAAATGAACCGGCAGCCCTGTCACACCAGCAGGGAACCATAGTGGATAAACAAGAGGAACACCCTGATCTCACAGAACACATTTGGATGTTCCCATGATATAAACAAGCAGCAGAAACTCTACAGTGCAGATGTTGTGATCAAAGGAGGTGGTTCTCTGTGAAAGTGAAATTTGTGATGTCTTCTTTTCAATGGGTTTTCTTTTTAAAGGGCAGCATGTACACAAAAGAGAATAAATACTAAATACAATATTTTTAGGAGATACAGCTTCAAAGCTGTCCGGTCGGCATGATGGTCAATGGTCCCTAGGAGATCTCCAAATACTGACTCAGCTCTGATTTAGAAGGACGCTAGATCAGGACATGTGAAAAATAAAAAAACACCATACATATACTGTATACGTACATCACAGGCTGATGATTTTGTGCTGAAATGGTAGACTGTAAGAAGCAGGCGAATTCCCTGACCTTCAAAAGGGATTGCCTGATTTTAGTGAGTGATAACATTGCAGTGTTAACCTAATAAACAGTCTGATTATGGCTAATTGAAAGGAAATGGCATTATTGATTATGTTGGCATCGTCTCAGGGGCTTTCTAATAGACTGTGTGTCTTATTTTTAATCAGTTCCCGATCTACGTCTAAACCACGCCCACTACCACAGCCTACGGCCTGCAGACGTGATTCCTCATCCGGATTCCTCTTCTTTTCATTTGATTTATTTATAAGGGACATTGCGTGAATATAACAAACGTAACATAAAACAATACATGTATTTATTTATAAAAAAAAATGAGAAAAGAAAATTTGCAAATTGCAAATTGTCTCCCTACTGCCTTGAACTGCCAGACATCCAAAGAGACAAACATGCATTGTTCAACTTTTCGAAGCTTAGCATTCTATAGCTGATAAGGATGATGGCCATAAGAGTAACGTTCAAAAATTCCTACACTGAAGGAATTTCCGTTTCCACTGTTGGAAGTAGAAAAACAATCGGCAGTCCTACTCGTCCCTGTAAGAAAAAAGTAATTGCCCCTCTTGTTAAATCATGACTGTAACTCAGCGTTCTAGTACTCCAGGTCTCCTGGTCAGTGACTTAGTCCAGTGGTTCCTCTGAAAGTGATTGGACAGTTCAAGAGAGAGTGAGAGAAGCTTTTTCCACCTTTACTACTCTTGCCCATGAAGCAGATTGAGGTTCCACAGCTACACACAAACCAGGAATTCTTGCCTCCAGGCAATAGATGCTACCCCGAATAACCTGCACTCTCAGTAATCCCTCGTGTAGTATGAGATATAAAAATAAATAGTCCAAATGTTGAGATATATCCCTCGGATGAGACATAAAACAAGTCAACAGACTTGACTTAACATATCTTAAGCCATGTATTTCAAGTTCTTTGAATATTTACAGTAGGCTGCTCACATCAAATTCCAGGAAAATGAAGGCAGTGGGCCTGTTGACTGCAAGATCAGTGAGAGCAGAGATGAATATCTGAGCTGAATAGTTTTAAAAGAAAAAGGGTGTTTGACTTTTACACTCCTGATGATATTATTTAAATCCAACCCCTCAGAACATTGTCTCCTGTCACTCTCACTGTTATATTAGATGTTTTGGCACAATAATAATATCATATCTGCAGATTTTGTCCTTTCAAAACAAAACACACAAACAATGTCCAAGATGTATAGTTTCATTAGAACAGCTCACTGAACAGCCCCCTATAGGAAAGAGTCCAAAGGTTATCTAACTTGCTAACTTGATAAGTTTTTTGAGCTAAATGTGGACTAATAAATAATTAATCGTACACCCGTTTAGCTCTAGGTGCAGTTCATTCGGGACTTGTCCTCTCAATAATTCAGCTTGTTAAGCCTTTTATTAAAATCTTCATTAAACATTTACTCCATGCTGAGACCTCTCACAACCCCAGTTCGTTTGTGATCACCACTGTGGGCAGTTGCACTAACTGACAACTATCATCCTGATGGAACAAAGGGCCTCTGACAAGCTGACCATGGCCGGTAATCGTGTGTAACAACTCACGCGAGCCAATGCTTGGACAATATCAAATTCACTACAAGGGACTTTCTGTGATGAGGAGAAGAGATATAGATCAGATTAACTACTCTTCTGTGACATATCTGTGAAGGTTCCTGGTCATCCTGGTCATTGTAACTTGCTAAACTGAGTTAAATCATACTCGTTGTAGATCAGGTGCCACAATTTGATCTCCAGTACATTATTAACCTGCCTTTTCATTTCCACATGTACAGTTCAACTTGTAGTGGGTCAGCACTGCCACATGTGTGCAGTGATCCAGACAGGAACTGATTCACCACGCGAAGTGGCAACCTGGAAGAGAAGCCACTTATCCCTTGTTCTCAAACCAGTGGAACAGGAACAGCTGCCAGTATTTATGGTGGAGATGTGCTGATGTGAACCATAAATCTAACTAATTCCCACCTCCTTAGCACAAACTGAAGGAGAAAACAAACACGCAGAGGAACAGTACTTAAGGTAGAAAAGCCAATCGGTCTCACTCAAAGCTGGTGTGACACAGGAGAGGGAGAGGAGGCGTACCTAGCGAAGTAGACACAGAGGAGAGAAAACTGACTGGAAGAAGACGTTAACTGGAAAAAGTAGGGGTGTTTTATCCCCCACGGGGGCGACGCCCATGGAGGCTGTTACTTTTACTGGATCAAAGCCAAGTTTAGCAGAAGCAAGACTCACATGTAAAGTGATTTACTGCAATTATTGCAAGTTGTTGACTAGTCAATAAATTCACAACTGCCCTTTAACCTTAAACAAACCTGAATATTGGGTTAATTGAGGCTACAATATGGACAGCTTGAGCCTGTATAGGCTGTTTCCTGTCGATTCTGTAGTCAAACACTTAATGGTGCTGCGTAGCTTCACAGCATCCCACCAGAAAGCAGCTGTCGAGGGAGGAGATAGGGAGAAAATATTGATTGTAATAAGCCTGGCAAATGACCTCTGGAGTATTTTTAGACTGGAGCCATATGCCGAGAGGACCAGTGGGCCATTTCCATGAATGAAGAATGAGTTGGTTCTTAATGCTGTGCAGACAACCCCCATCGCGATATGGATGTATGCAAAACTCCCCCCTGAGATTCTGTACCACCCCCCCAATACCCCCACATCCCTCTGCCCTCTACAAGGAGGCCACTAAGTGATTGAACTGTCTGCACATGGAACAATCTTCACCATCTTTACCTGGAAAACACTCACCATAAGTCAAAGCAAACAATCTGACTGCTTGGATGATTAATGCAGTTTAATATCCTTATGTAAATGAATGTTTCCCTTGTGCAGCACAGGCAAATGTGGACGGGCACTTGGAATCAAAGGTATACACGATCATTTAGGATTAAATACAAATTATTGTGATTTATCTTCAATGAATTGCCGGTTCGCCCGGATGTCCTTGTCAGTCTGGTCACATATCGACCCCCTTTGAACAGTATAATTTAATCTCTGAAACGTTTCAATGAAAAATGATGATGACTTCTACTAAAACCTTAAAAAATACACACATTCTATGAAAGAAAATATATAGCTGGCAGGGTCATTATATGTCAATTTTAGGGCTTGAAAACTCTTTAATAACTGATTGCGTCTGTAAAATGTTTAGCTCTGAGTGGAATTTATAAGCACAAGTTAAAACATTTTCAAATGATAAGCATGCACTTGGTTAGACCCTCCACACATTCTACCAATCCTTCTTTGCTGCTATTTGAGTTGCAAGAGGGCACATCTCATATTGACATGTGACGTTGCTAATAACATATAAACCGTCAATAAAGATTTCAACATTAGATGCAACTAGAATTTGATTTGGCGTCAATACGTTGATCTAGGCACTTGATTTGAACACAGTACCTATTGAAGTACCTACTTTTCAAACACACTTTTAGTTTGACTCCCTACATTTTAATACCAGCACAGTGCTTTTCTGACATGAAGACACATACAATACAACGTAAGACAAACAAAAGACAATCCGTTGGTTGGTCTTTGTCACTTGAGGGCTAGTAAAGTGTTCCATAAGGTCATAATCCACTGCCAGTAAACCAACCGACTGGCCTGTTTTCTGTTGGAGGCCCATCTCACAGTCTCTGTACAGTCGCTATGAATTTTATCAAGTTATGTTCACTCGCGCAAATTAATGAAAACAGGTTGCTACTGCTGAGAAGCTCTGTTTCAGACCTATTAAGTCAATCAAACACCAAACCACAGTGCCTATTCTTATTTCAACGTAACCTTTTGGAGACTACAGTAACAAGTATTTACATGAATCATGTGCAAATTTTCTAATTCCCCTCCGCTTGCAATTTGTGTGCATGCAATCACTGCCAGACATGATGATCATGAATAATGCATTTTGTTTTTAAAGTTCAGATCTCACGCCTCCACCCTCCACCAGCAATCCCACATTTGTGTTAAATAATTCCAGTGGCACAAATAATCAAATAGAATGCGTATTCAAGCAACCTTAACTACTGCCCTGATTTCCCTATTATAATATCTGAGAGCCAACCTCCTCTGTGGCAGTCAGTAGGATGTGAGGCTGGCAGGCCAACGATAGCGGTGAGCTGTGGAACGAACTGATTCCTCTTGGCAATCTCTGGCAAGGCAGAGCAATAAAGACTTTTTTTTATCAATCCACATATGTTGGGGAGGAAAATGGGGGAGTGTGTGGTTAGAGGCTGGAGGGGGCTCTGATGGGATTTTACCCCCATGACACTGCTGTGTTCAGTGCTTGTGTCAATAAAGCCAGCTTATACAGTTTAATTATGTTATGTAAGCTGTGAGATCGAGGAACATCCTGAAAACTTGCTGTTGAGTGTCTGCAGTGTCTTTGGCCCATGTCTTAAAAAAAAACTTCCCTTTTCCCACTCTCAAAACCGATTTGGACCCTGGAATATTCTGTTGACGTCTTACATGAGGAGTCATTTTGCACCAGCTACCATACATTTAAAGACCCACTTCCCTACCCGTTTGTTTAAAACATCACTCTCATCACATTTTTCCACAAGGGAGTGTCTGATTGTATTTATAAACCATATACTGGACACAAGTATATGTGGCACATACTTCATACTCAACAGGAAGAAATAGTGTGAAACATGGCACTAATCAAAAGAATATAAGTCGTGTTGACATGCCCCTAAAACCAACTAAAAGAATTTTCAAGTATCAAATGACGCCACCCAGTCAACTCACTCGCCACATTTCTGCCTCTACCGCTGTGGTACTTTATGCAAAAGGCACAAACAACCCCTCAAACACAGACATGGAACATATCCATCAAAGCTCTCTAACATCAAAGCATCATCCAGGAATAACACAAAAAACAGCAAAAAAAAACAGAAATCGCTCAGTCAAACTATAGTTAAACAATTTCCCATGCCTCAGCTTTATTCAAATACACCTAATGGTTGCAGAGATATACTCGGTTCTATTATGGGCATGTGATTTTCAAGCAGTGGTCTGAACAATAGCTAAGGGCTTAAAGGGTTAAAGAGCAGACATAAGAGCAGTCTCATTTTCCTGTTGGATACACTGAATATAATATATTATTCCTTCTCAGTATTTTTGATTTCAGTTGTTGAAAGAATAGAATTGAACATACTGGAAGGTAAAGTGGAAGGGATGCTGGTGACTGCTTCTTTTATAATTACTCCACAGTGGCCAGAACAATATCTCCTCACTGCAGCAGCATCTCTCATTATAAAACTCAATAAGAAACCAATAATGCACGATGAGGCAAAAGTGATTACGGAAGCCACTTTTCTATTGACCGCAGCACTATGTTATAGATTTGGCTCATTGAAAATGAATGTTTGAATCGTATGCATGCACATATGACACAATTGTTTGCGGATATTTCTATTCAAATGAGGTATTGCCCTTAATCTTCTAATCAGGTGACATGTCATGTAATATTTAAACATCATAGTTCGAACTTGTGCTGATATTTTTTTAGGTTCATTTTTTAGGTGAGCTGTATAAAATAACCTGGAATGGTCAATGAGGGACACGTATTCCCCAGGACTATGGGTCTTGCGAGTTGGTTGCACAGTAATTACATCTCCCGAGGATCTGGGAGAGCAGTTTTCACGAAAGCAGGAGAAAGTGGGCAAGGTAGGAGAAGTTCATGACGAGAATCAAATCCATCAAAAAACACAATTTTTGGATGGATTTGATGGATATGGGCATTGATGTACAATTTGCACATGAATACACATGAACCCAATATATTCTACAGAAGTTAACAGCAAGTCCAGTCCTTAGACATATTCTCATCCTCACGAGCAGAGTGAGGAGAAACATTTATCCTACGCCAAGAGTGTGATAGGCATCTGATGGTTGGACCGCACAAGCAGTTGGTAACAACACGTTGGGCATTCTGTAGGTGTTGTCCATCTCCTCTGGGTCATCCTCTACAGTGCCAGATGTCATATTCTTGTACAGGTTTATTAAGTCGTGGCTGATGGACTGTAAATAACTGAATGAAATCAAATGAATTTTCGTTAAATTATAGAACAGGAGAAAAGCAAAGAGGTACAGCACTTGTAACACGATCACTGCCATCATTACTGTTAACATAAATAGATATGAAATAATAACTGCCACTGTAACCATGTATGCCACACTTCGACGAATGTTATTTGTACTGGCAGGGTATAATGATCAATTGACACACGCTTGTGTCAATTGATCTTAATTGAAGGCTTAACCCGGAAAAATCAACTTGCTCCATCATTCCTAGGTGTTTGATGGTGTTAATATTTGTGCCACAATTCTGAGTGAGTGCTCAACTGTGCCGGCACACTGACTCCAGCTAATTTCCGACGAATCAGAAAAGGCACACTTTTTCGCAGGGTGAACATGGACAGACAACCCTTTACACTCATGCACACCTATGGGAAATTTAGAGTAACTAATTGACCTCAGCATGCTTTTGGAGGTGGGAGGAAACCAGAGTACCTGGAGCAAATCCAAGCAGATAGGCCAGGCTCAAAACCAGCCCCAGCCAGGCATGGAGTCAGATTAGTGGAAATGTGGACACTTGGTAGTGATACTTCTTGTTAAAATTAACAATTGATTTCATTAGCTTAAGAAAGGGAATTATCGCTGGCAAGCAATCAAATTACAGACGCCCATCAGGATCCAATCAGAGGCGCAATGAGGCTCAGTTAGGATTAAAGCAAAGGAGAAAATCAGCACACATCCTTCATGTCTTTGGACATCCTCTAGGAACCTGCTCGGCACACATTGCCGAGCATTGAAATGTGTTAACCAGACATCAGCCCCAGTCTGAAACAAATGTAAGGATCATAAAGACAGAACAAACATTGTAGAAAATGTATGTTTAGCGAAATTGTTATCAGTTAATTAGGATTAAAATTACCCAGATGTTATTAGCTCAAAAAGGTTTAATGTAGTAAAATCAGATGACTTCAGAGACCTCAAATTACTACCACTGAAGGTTTATAATTCACTCATTCATCTTCTCCTGCATGCTCCAGTTATGGGTATCGGTTGGGCTGGAGCCGGTCCAAGCTGTAGATGGGTACACCCTGGATGAGTGGCCAGCTCATGACAGGGCCTCATGAAAGACCGACTGACCAACTAACCCTAGAAGATTTGGAGTTGGGAGGAAGTGAATGTGACACTCGTTTTTTCCCTCTTCCTCTCTACAGTCAGCTGACCCCAGGGCTCTAGTTTTGTCTGTTGATTCAAAAGACACTTGCAAAGCCAAACATGTCTTTGGAGAACAAATCCTCCTCATACTGTGTTCCAGATTTCTCAACAGCTGGGAAATTGAAGATAACGTCTGTCATCTTCCTTATTCTGTTTCACCTTCATCAGCAAGGCTGTGGCTTTGTAAAAACATCCAATTGATTAGTATTCTAAACATGAATTGCTGTTTGGAATGTAGAAGAATATCAAAGTCTTTTTAAAACGTGTAAATGAAGCAACCGTGAATGGAACTTCGAAATGCTTTCAAAAGGAAAGCTCAAGCAACGCAGCAATTGTCACAACATATAATATATTCCTTCTGAGGTGGTGAACAAAAGCAAACATATGATGGATGCAATTTTGAATTCAGTAAAATTCTACTGGCAAATGCATTTGTTTTCTTCAAGAACAAAAAAAATGTCTACGGAGGACAGACGGTGTTGTGTGGACTGTAATGTCCATCCAGGCAATGGCTAGACAAGAAAAAAAAGAACAAAATACAGAATTGTCAATTGAATTGAATTGAATTGAATTGAATTGCTAGGTATGGTATTTTTTTTAACATTTGTTTTCCTCTTGTCTTTTCCTCCCATGACAGATCTATAAATGGACATTTTATTACGGATGCTTGAGGGTGTTTTTTATTCATCACTTTAATGATTTTAATTAAGGCGTTGAGCAATACATCTGAAGGTTTCAAAAACTTTTTTTTTTTTCATCTCTCTAGCCAGACCAAAGTCACAACTCAACAGGTACAAGCCGCTGGAACAGTCCCCTTGGTGCTGGTCGGCGAAGTCGCAGAGGATTCTGCCTGTTCGTTTGCAGATAATGGTCCTTGACGTCCTGACCAGTCAGCTCCAAGCTGTGTGACGTGTACAGCCACAAACATGAACACTTTTGGACGGAGGACAGGGACGACGTGCTAATGAATAATTTAGCAGCTTGAAATGCTATGCTAACAAACAACAATCACAATGACAGAGAAATTAGTGTGTTTTGTGGAAGTTTTTATCTAGGAAAAACTAGAATGTGGGACAAAGCCACGCTATCCTGGCTCTGTTTTGTTTTACAAAAGCCGGAATAAAGAAGTAGGACATAAGTTACCATGGAGACTTATCTTGCACACTGAAGCTGGATTTCAGCACAGCCTCTGGCGGGGCCTACGCGAGTGCCCTAAGCTGTCGTAAGAAATTACACTCGCTCTGTCTGCGTCAATCTGCATTGAAGCCCACTGCTGTTTTGTTGTTACCATTTCTCTGGGTCAGTAACTTTAGAGTGTCATGTGAATTCATTAGACTTCAGTTTATTTGCTGGAGCTCAGAGGAAAGAATATAAAGAGGAATATTTTTCTCATTTCCATGGTGCTGGTCAATGTAGGAACTACTGTATATGCAGCATGTGGTCGCTCCCTCTAAGGCTCCTTTTCCTTGTGGTCTGTTTAGCCCTTTAATGTCTTAGCCTATTTTCATTGTTTTTGAATATACCACATAAAAAACACACCTATGTTTTTGTTTGGTTTTGTTTTTAAGCATGATTTGCCATTAAATTAAATCAAATTAAATGATGTAGAAACAGTGGACACAAGCACCATCATATGAAATGTGAAAATAAAGACCGACCTCTGTGGATCCGCCTCAAATAGATAATTCACTTTGTATGTTAGCAAAGTAACAATTTCAGTTTCTTATGTCAGCAAAATGATTAGTTGCCGTATCATTGCGAATGTAATACATCATAAAATCCCCGTTGCAACTACTTCCAACACTGGAGGTGATCTATGCCAGAGTTGA
>JBBMJM010120236.1:0-14269 GCA_037832705.1 Centriscus cristatus
TGTGTGTGTGTGTGTGTGTGTGTGTGTGTGTGTGTGTGTGTGTGTGTGTGTGTGTGTGTGTGTGTGTGTTTGTATGTATATATATAAGATATACAAATATCTATAAGATATATCTATAAGAGGCTTGTCTGTGTTGTGTCTGAAAACCGGGCGTAACAACTGCCTGCTGTGTGGTTGCCATGCAGCCCAGGTAGCTGCTGCTCCCATCATTCATTCATCTTCGTCTTATTCCGGTTACGGGACGTGCTGGAGCCGATCAGCACAAATTAAACAAACCATATGCAACTTGTTAATTTGCCGTTTTTTGTTCTGTGTTTTTGCACAGCTGTTTACAGTCTTTATGTTAAGCTAACTGGCTGCACAATGTTGTGTTTACCACCACATCGACTTCAAAGTGAATAAATGCATGTCGAGGCATCGGTGGCCGCACTGTGCAGCAAGCTCCATTTTGTCTGATACTAATCGTCAGACATCTTTCAAAGTGTCAGACCCAAACGAGCATCAGAAGCCAGAACAGTGGGTGATGAAACTTAAAGGAGATGCAGAAGAAACCTGTTTTGTGTTTCAATGAGTGTGAGGAGTCCGACCTGCAGCTCAGACAAAGGTCAGGCAGAGATGGTGGACGTACTTTGGCTAAGGACGTGAGCCGGAATCCCTTGGCCTTTTCCTTTCCAGCGTTCTCATTGAGGTAATTGCCAATGGCAAGGAGGTACTCCAGCACGGACATAAATGACCTGCAGTTGTACAGTTGCGTGCACATTCTGATCTTCTGGCCTATCAGCTGAAAGACACACAATGCAAAGTCAAAACAAAGTTTTGTAATCCAACTGGAATTAATAAATGCATTGAAAGGAGAAACCAAAAATAAATACAGACGCTTGTTTCTGGGCATCAAAGCATCAGTAAAAATAATCTGGGCTCAAGTTTTCATAGTATAAACAGCTGTCCAGAAATACCTCACTTGACCCCATGAAATGAATAATCATGGCCTTGTTTTTTGCAAGATAATTATTTGGTATGCAATGGTGTCAAGTACAAATATCCCTGTGGAATATTTCCCAACCTCCCTGTTAAACTGGCAGCACACGTCCTGTTGAATATGGATAGACACAGTGCTAGAGACTCAAATAAAGATGAACTCCAGTCGATGTGTGGAGGAAGAAGGGAATTGAAGATGTGGGAATCGTACCCCATAACAAAGCCAACCTTTCCCAAAACGGTCCATGCCAGCCAGCAACAACACACAACCACATGTTCTGGTTTTTAAAATAACTCCCCAAAAGCCTCAATTACACAGATTAGCAGAGAAACAGCTACGTTATATGAACAGACTTCACAAGAACATCTGATCCATCGAGGTAATTACTGACACCTCTGAGAAACATGTTTTGCAGCCTCCGATGTGACTTGGTTTGAAGTAAGATTGTTGCAAATTACAACCCTATGCAACCTTAACCCCATAATGATCTTTTTTTTTTCCACCAAATTAAAATTGTGATAAGTCTAGATGTGTATTAATTTCCTGAACATGAAGATATGTGTCCTATAAAACATGGACTACTGACAGGCTTTGGTTTGAAGAGTCACTGAACTGAAGTGTTTGTCTAATGACTTTGCGTTGAAGAGAGACTTCACATCGCTCGGTGTCCAAACCCATTAAAGCAAGGAGAAGATAAGAGGAACTGAACTGATCCCACAACAGAGAAGTCTATATTAACATTAAAACTTAATGTTAAACACAAGAGCTTAATCGCATTTTGTCAACTAAGACATGCACATGGGCAGGGGTAAGATATAAGCCCTGCCCACTCACTGCCCATTTGCTGGTTGAAGTGATTTAAAGTGGAAGTTCTCTCTGCAGACCACAGAGGTTCAGAGCAACACGAGATGCTGCTTTCACAGGAATGGCTGAGAAAAGAAGGTGATAAGCAGGTAACACACGCCCACTGCAGCCAATGGAAATTGCAATAGCCATGGTGAACCACCAGGGGGCGTCACTATGAATTTAGTACAAAAGTGCTCTGGGGGTTAAGTGATACATGCAGTCAGTTCCAGGGACGGAGATTGTTGTTTAGTAAACAAGCCTTGTTTGATTTCTCTGAAATGTATTGAAATGTCTGTCCGTGTTTCAGAGCAGACATGTATCTGAGCAGAGGTATTCACTGAATCACTGAATCTGTATTCTAGATATTGTGCGCTGGATTAGAACCAGTGGCAGCACATTCAAGAAAGCTGACTAAGATAAAAGACGCTCCATCACTCCATATTTGAAGAGTGTCACAGGACTCGGTGCTAGATGAGAGCAGGAGACCTTCACAGAGACCTTCATGGGGCTTGATAGTCGAAAGAATAAATCAAAGTTACAGCGCTGATAGAGAAGTAAATGGACACTTTAGGAAATTGCTCATCTTTCTTCAGCTCTCACAGCCATATTTGTGAAAGAATGCCGGATTACAATGGCAACGGCATTCTTACCCGCTGTTTCTCCTCATCCTCAAACAGTCAGCAGACAAGTGATTAGGACGCAGGCAGCGACGCCGACTGAATCTCATTGCGGTAGCGTCACACCTTGCCTTCCCCCAGAGCCAATTGACAACAATTCTCTTTTGTCCGACTTTTTAACTTGTAGTCTGGATACGGAGGAACCTCAAGGGGTTAAAAATGCGAAGAGAAGAGCAGATTCCGATGCTGTGTTTTTACCTTTGAAGTTAATTTGTCAGTTTTTCTGATGCTCTCCCCGGTGAAAACAACAAATTGCATTTTCATTGCATTTCTGATGAAACACTTTGTATGCTTTATGCCGCCGCCAGAGAGACAGAGCTTGATTTGATTTAGATACATCTTTTCGTCTCTGTCAGACGACGAGAGGCGGTGTTTCAAAGTGCAGCTGAAGAGTCTTAACCACCAAAGAGAACAGAAACCACTTTACATGTAAAATGTAGCTCTCAGAAAGCTTTCAGCTTTTAATATCAGTTTGTCCTCATCGGCGTGCTTTTCCACCCAGAGAGGGGGCTTTGGAACAGCTGATTTTGGGGTGAAGAAGGGAACTTACAGGCTGCAGGTCACTGATGCTGACAGGAAGCTCTCTCAGAGACAGCAGCAGGTCCAGCTGTGTGCTCAGGTAGGGGATGTGGCACATCTGCATTGAGGAAAATGTGCAATGTTAATTCAGTTCAATTTCATTTCTATAGCCCAACATCACAATTGTCTCGATGGACTTTACAGTCCGTACATTGCTACACCCTCTGTCCTAAACCCTCAGTGAGGGTTGTTAACAATCGGTGTTTATTCACTGAGCTATCCAGATGCTGCAGCGTCTTCTTCTTCAAATCGCCTGTTCTGATTTAAGACCCAGCGTGAAGACCTGACACCGGAGAACCGACCGACTGAGCTGTCCAGTCCTCCTCAGTGATGCTGATGATGTGTTTGACAAGAAGCATCTGAAGCTTCGTGAGATGCAGAGATGTTTATTTCATACACCATGAATTTTCTTCTGGAGCTTTGCTGGTTTTAAAATATAAACACTGTTGTTCCACAAACTCCTGATCGATGATGAACTTACTTTTATTGTGTTTTTCTTAGACTTGTGTTTTTACCTATATATACAGTTTTGCTTAGTTTTTTTACTTTGTGTCCTGAGTATATTTGTTTTCTTTCTTTGATTGTGTAAAATTAAAAATTAAAATCCTGCAGATGTTCTGAGAGAGGAATAAATAACAAATCAGATGCGGGTGAAATATTTCTACTTTGGCTTTGGTGACATTAGACTTGTAATGGTCATGGTGACATACCTCCATCATGTACTGGTCCACAATGTGCAGCTCTGTCACGTGTCCTTTGTAGGATTTATACTTTTCCACATCGTCTATTGTTGGAACGTACCTGAACATAAGAACAGGTGTTAGCAGAGGTAACAGCGTCCTAACTGATGTTAAACAAAAGCAGCTTTTTCTGCCACTTGTCAGTTCAGTACTACACTTTCAGTACTGCAACTTTAATGTTGAATTCTAAACTCTCACATTCAGTGTGCTACACTTTTAAACTCTTTCTAGGGGTTTCCCTTTATCATTTATTTCTATTTATTTTCTATTCATCCATTTACTTTTATAAGTTGAAGACCATAAATGCACATTTTAACAGCTCTCCCCCGTAATGCACCTGTTCTTCATGTTCTTATCCTTATTTATTCCATTCTAGCCTCCAGTGTATGCAGTGCATATATGATGGATGTTGTCTTGTTTATTATGAATTATTTATTGTGCTATTAACCATGTGTTCCTGTTACTATGACAATGTGATGTTTGCAACCAATTGCCCCTTGTGGGATTAATCAAAATGGTTTGATTGATTAATTTCTTGATTGATTGGTCATAATATGATCAGTTTCTAGTTCTTTGCAACTATAGTTATAATTTACACATTTTAATGCTGCCTGTTACCTGCATTTTACATTGTAAATAGCATGAAAAATAAAAGTTATATGTCAAGTTCAATCAAGTTCAATCAAGTTTTCTCTCCTGTCCCATACATCTCTGTTTTGACCTTTGACCTATGCAATGTGTCATCACATGTTCTCCAGTTCACTCCTGTTGGCTGATGTCATCACTCTGGTCAAGTGACTAAATGCCATCTGAGGTTCATCGGCTTTTTTTTTTTTTTTTCCTTTCAGCGACTTGAAACCTGATTCACCCTGAATTGGAATTCATCGCTCTGTCATTTACTCTCATTCTGTTTTCAAACCGAAGGTATTCACTTTTTCATAAGCCTGCCTCTGGAGTAGCACCGGCCCATTAATATTGCAGCCCTTGTCTGGAGTGGTTCTTTCAAGACCGTATTCCGTGGGCCTACGAGGCGGTCGGCAGCACTTGAAATATATATAATGTTTCCAAGGAATAAATAAAAATCCTGCATTCAATACATTACATCACTTTAATCCTTCCAGGAGGTCAGAGTCCAAACCCACTCAAAGAAGAATAATTTCACCCACTTTGCGTGTAGTATTCCTGAGAGCATGTCAATAGGTTCCACCTCCCCAAATACCACGAGATGAAACTTTTATCACTGAGCTGCACTAACAAAGGGTTCTGGCATCTGCTCTTTACATTTAGAATCCAGTGAAGACTGCAGTGCATGAACTACCAGTGATTTCCCTTGTTTGATATCGCACCACTGGCACACTGCTGCCTCCTGTGTGGAGGATTTGTCGAGCTGTTAGCGTCCGAGGTTTTAATGTCTGCGGTGAACACAAGCATCAAACTACTTGCTGAGCAACAGTCGGTCACCTCGGTGGTGTCGTGAGTGAATACAGATCAGTGTCGTACCTCCTCAGAGAGGTGATGTGTTCATCAGATAGCCCTCCGTCGTCCTCATTAATGATGAACAGTTTGTCCTTCAGCTCTCCTGGTTGCACCGGAAAACTTTTGAGGAAAATGTCTACAGGAAGAGTGGATTCGGGAAAACGTCAACACCCTCAATGGTTCATGAAAGCGTTTCTCTTGACAGATTGTCCTGTTGTCCTGCGATGCTATGAGTGAAAAAAAAAGTGGTCTAATGACAAAAAGGTCATTCGACTAATTACTTTCCCACAAAACTGCCTCAGGCCCGTTTGTATTCAAAGCTTTTTTCAGTTTTACAGAAAAAGGCTTTCGCCTGGATAGACTCACACCGGCAGGAGACATGTACGGAGGGCATGGCTTTTGTTTTCTGCTTTGTTTTTGTTTTTTAAATATGAATCAAGGTGTTTTCAGTTTGATGGAGTTGGCTGCGCCCATCGAATGTTTAAAACAGATCTGACTCGTTCCTTTTGGCTCACTTCTTTAGCTCGTGCACATGGACCAATGGAAACTCAAGAGTTTCATCTCCTCAGAATCAATTACGGATTAATTAAGGAAGTTGGTATTTCTATGTCTTTCTCACATGACCTGTTAACTTGCTCAGACTTTACATTCAATTCATGACAAAAAATTATCATTTTTGTTTTGTGTCCAAGTAAAGAAAAAAAAAAAAACACTTTTCATTGCTGACAATTGCTTTTAGATGATGCATCTTTAGCTTGAAACCTGAAGATGCATCATCAGGTCTTCTCCACGTCTCTTGGGCCCAAAGGGTTAAACGCTGATTTGCAATTTATGATGGCGTTCAGAGGAGACTCCGTTACAGCCAGAGAATTCAATGTAAAAATGAATCACTGTAATACTGTTCAGATGTCGCCCAGTGGAGCTTTTAAAAGTACGTCGATGACTGCAGCTACTCCACTCCTGCATTGATGTTCTACCAGGGATCATGTTGATTATCTGAGGGAAATACTCAGGACAACGGCATGAACATGAAGCTTTTAATGTCAGTCTGGATGACTTAAATATAGCTTCATGTCTGATGCTAATTAAAAGTTCACTTTGTTCGTACATTATTGATCACATACTGGTGATATTATCTGATGCAGGCAGAGTCGCCTGTTGTCTTTGTACAAACGGTAAGAGATTGCACATGCATGCTGATTTCCAGTAATGTGATCCCATGAATAAATACTGTGTCAATGAATGAGATATGAGCTGAATAAACAGCACAAATTTAGGCAGAATGTTTGGTGATAAGCTTGAAAACAAGCACAGGAAGAGGGAGTGTTTGGGTGTGGGGGGAACGTAAATGAGAACTCATTCCAGTTCAATTGTAGTCGAAACAGGCAGAAATCACAGCGTCTCTGACTCTCAAACAATACATTACAATGCATTAATGACAATACCAAAAACACTCATGTCTGCGTTGACATTGTCCACTGCTCAGAGATGTTTACCACACCTGCTGCTGATAACACAAAATGTGAGAGTATAGCGAGCTCAGAGCCCACTTCCCATATTTTATGAATGTGTGGTCTCTAATTATGTTGCCGGTTTACGCTGATTCCAAGTAGCAGCCCCCCTCCTCCACCACCTCGTCAGTATCAGTTCACAGTTCTCTGTGCAGGCAGGAGGACCTGAGAGGACTCTCATGACATCCCTCCCCTGGCTCGACCTCACAGCACGCTCACTTAATGAAAAGTTAAAGACACTGGCTGAACCAGAATATGTTCCTCTTCCCATTCGCTGTGTGCTGACTATAGGACTGGAGACACACTGCCCCCTACAGGCACAGATGTCACACAGCTTTTAATCAGTTCGTTTTTAAGGAACGTTTGTTGTTGCTTAACAGAAATGTATGAAAAAGAAATGTCTATCATAATAAAATCTACATGTAAGTTTGACTGCAAATCATGGGAACTCTGTCATATCCGCAAATGATGTTTTTCAAAAACCATCAACAAACTTAAACCTTTCAAGTCATCTTCATGATGTTACATTTGAATGGAGCATTTAGTTTCATTCAAATCTAACCTGAGTTTATTTGTAATTATTAGTACCTGCTGTTGTAATGCAATAAGTTGCTTGTTTGTTTATCATTATTCTTTTCTATATTCATTGTGATTATATTTTTTCTCATATTAAGTGAACTAAAATCTATTGTCAGCCTGGACAATGACCGTCTGTTAATTTGAAAACAAAAACAGTAATTCATGAAAATATTGTTGTCTGTGTGGTGCTGCCCCCTAGTGGCTGCAAACGTCTGACCACTGAGAGAATAAGTTGCATTGTTTGACTGAATGTCGAGACATGATGTTTCATTTTAATGTGGAAATAATGAGCTGTGTGCGCTTGTTTCCCTACATAAACTTCCAGCATAAAGGTTGAAAACACAACAGACGAAAAGTTCAGAAACACTCATCAGATACTCACTGAAGTTGTGTGCAATCTTTTCGTTGAGTATAATATGTTGGACGGCGGTGGGCTGAGTCACACCAGACAACTCCAGGTCATTCACCGCAAACTGCTTGTGTAATCGAGCAGCGTCGATTTCTATCCTCCTGGTGCTTTCGAGTGACCAAAATGACTTCATGAGCTGCCAGGTGAAGAAAAATGTCATTTTATGAGGAAACACCGGGAGAGTGAGCTTATAATCGCTAATTAACTGACAAACTCAGGTGTGTGAACAATGCTGAAGTTGAAGCGGTACCTTCTCTGAGGTCACTGTGTCCCAGTGGAAGGCCTTTGTGCGCGACTGACTCGAGCACATCTTCTTCTTTAAGGGTAGAGGCGGCGGCGCTGGAGGGATGAGGTTCTGGTGGGGGCGGCAAGGTGGAGGGGGAGTGGGTGAGGGCCTCACAGGAGAGGTCTGTGGCGGGACAGTGGGTGAGTGATCAGGTGACGTGGCGTGAGAAACGCTTGTTACGTTGCTGCGTGGCTTCGGGACGGGATTCGTGTGGGCTGAAGAACTGGTGTCGTCAGCGTTTGACTTGTCGGCCGGAGACTGAACGTCCTTCACCTCCCCGGACTCAACAGCCGGGTCCTCTGCCGTGTCCTCTGCCGTTTCCACGATGCTGAGGTGCCGCAGCGCCATGTGTTCACCCTCAGACTTCCTTTTCCACTGAGAACAAAGTTTGCTGATGGCCTGGACCCACGCGTCCCGCTCACTCTCTACGGCCCCTGAGGTGATTCGCTCTGACACAGGAATCTTGAACCTGCAATGAAGTACATCATCGCTCAGATTCACAGTTCTAAAGTACTTTGGATGGTGGCACACGTCACTCACTTGTACTCGTTTTTGGGTGTGATGAGGGTGAAGGCGTCAGGGGCGGGAGGTTTCTGTACGCTGGTGCTGCCGTCTGACAGGTGAATCACCATGGACACGGGTATGGAGGAGGTCACCTCACCGTCAGCGTCGCCTCGACGGCTGAAGGGGACCAGTGTCACCTCCCCTGGATGGAGATGGACGTCATATCTGGAACCCAATGATTGTGCACTGCCGTTAGACTGACCAGACTATTTAATTTAGTAAAGAATCCATCAGCATCCTCGTTAGACCCTGAAACAAGTGTCTATCGAAGAAAACGATTGTTCTGCATTGTCAACAACCAGTGTGCGGTCATGCCAAGAGGCCTTTTCTCCGTAAAGGGAGGGAGAGTAATGATTTCTGAGTGGGAATTTCCTGTCAGGCGAGGTGAGTTTCAGATGTACAGGATGGAGCTGTGGTTCTGGTGAGTGTTTGGGGAAGTCCCCTGAATGTAAGATCGGTATGTGATCGAGTGACTGCGGCCGGGTGTTTAACCTACTGATGTCAAATATGATAGAACTGAAAACATCCTTTCATAGCTGATTTAACATTACAGTGGTGAAAAATAAGTTTTTATATTAGTTAAAATGATTGAATTATAAAAGGTTGTTCAAAGCGGATGTGTTTTCAAATATGATTCACTTTAGTTCCTTTTCAAAGTGAATACAGACAAAACAGTCTTTGGATTCATCATTTTTCTTTGAACTAATTATAAAAGACTCACACGTCTCCAAATAATAGAAACACAAAAGAAACGTTGCGTCAGCCTCCGTACTTCACCCATCTGAACGACGCCAGGCCTCCTCTGTGCAGCAGCAAGACGCCTTCCCGAAGGCTTCGTGGTGCCTGAGGCTGCTGATGCGTTTCAGCATCGTCTTCCTCACAGTCACTGTATATGTTCCCGTAAATGATCAGATTCACAAGCTGCACCATCTGCTCGCACAGAAAGTCAAACATGTACAGAGTGTGTCCGTCTTGGTTTTCCTTCTCTGCAACTCAGTTTAATTGGTCCTTTAATTATTCACCTTGTGTTTGTCCTCCAGCGATGTGGCCTCCAATTCATAATCATGATGTCCTTTGAAAGAGATTGAGAACCTGGACCCGACTCCATCGTCACAGCTCTTGACGATGGAGAAGGGAAGTTGACGCTTGATGATGCCTTTTTCGATGCTGCACAGCGTTTTGTTTGTAAAATCAATCTGGATTGTCGCAACAGGAGAGTTTCATGTCAGTGTCAGAACAATAAATAATACAAAATTATCCTGATGGAGAATGTAGAGCTGTGAATCAAACTTCTGAAGGATTTAAGATCATTTTACAAACGTGGGTTTCTGCGGCTCTTTAGTTACATCTATGTTCCATAGGTAATTCCGTGAATGTTCGTACAATGATCTGTGATGATATCTTCCTCTGGTGCATCTGCAGGTGTATCTGTTGAACTCACCTGAAAAACACGTTTCTGCCACCTGTAGCGTGTGCGCTTGTGAACGCTGAAGTTGTACTGTGACGGTTCCTGCGTCAACAGCCAAGAAAACAATGTCAGTCACACCACAGCGTAGTGAAAGATTAACTGGTGACTTAAAACAAACATAATAGCATAAGATTTGTTCTTTTAATGTGACTGTTTCCTGCAATTCAACCCGGCCTGCCCCGTCATCAAGACTCCAAGACTCTTCTAACCGAATCTAACCCAGCAGGACGAGCAGCTTCTGCCTGACTGAAGACTGTGAATGAATGAAAACTGGTTTCCTGCCATGATGGTTTTAACTGATGATAAAGTAACAACAGAACGAAGGACATATACAGTAAGGTGAATAAGACCGACTGCATTAAAAACAACAGAGCTGTTCGTTCCATTGTCACCAAAGCAAAACAAAAAATCCCATCACCTGCAGCTTTAAAACATCTATAAATTTATAACCCAAGTCAAGCTAAATAAGGTGATCAGTTATCTTCAGTTATCCTTGACAACGTGTGTGTGTGCGTGCATGTGTGTGTGTGTGTGTGTGTGTGTGTGTGTGCGTGCATGTGTGTGTGTGTGTTATACTCAGTGAGGCAAGTACATTCTTTCCCTTTTCCCTTTGACAGGCGTCACACAAATGTCAGGTCAGCATGAACCAGACGTCTGGCAGCAGGTTCATGAAATACTCGAGGGACTGAGATGCTGGTACCTCTTCAGTGTGTTGGAACATCTGGTCCTTCCTGGCCTGGTTCAGAGCGTCCTCGATGGACAACTCTCCGTTCTTCACCATGTTCATGATGCTCAGCTGCCGCTCATTGCTCAGCTGACAATACGTGACAGGAAATCACAGTGATGTTTTTATGTTTTGTATGTACGGTTCAGGTCAAAATGATGCTCTCTGTAGCTTTTCTGATCCAAGATCATGCAAAGAGATGGCGGTGGCACTGGGGGGCTTATAATTTTGACCATGTCAGTTTTTATCCGATTTTTCAGAAATCTTTAAGAAATTGTGACGATTTATTCTACGAGTGCACCAGTATACAGGTGTATCATTGATGAATTATTCACTAGATGACATTTTTGGAATATTGCAACCACTGGCAGTACTTTAGAGAAATATCCAAAAGTTCCCAGGGGGTTAATGTTTTTGACCTTAGAGGTTAAAATGACCTCTTCATCTCTGAACTGTGGTTTGTTCATTCATACCGTAGGTCTGGAAGGACGGCTGAATGAGTCAAAGCTCTCATCCTCAAAGTCTCTGATAGCTGTCAAGACACTGTTGTTCACGATATTACAATCCCACGTAATCCAATCAAAGTTTCATGAATCATTTTCAGATTCAGGTGAGGTCAGAAGTTTGGGTGATGAGTGATGTGGTGGGAAAACAAACACTTCAAACACCTGTAATGAATGGAACAAAACAGAAAGAACGGGAACAGACAGCAGTGTGTGTCTGCCTCAGCTGGCTGGATTCAAACAGGAACCACAACAACCCACATCTGATCATCAGGAACTAACTCTCCTCTGACTTCTCAAACCCGTCATTTTCGCTGAAACGTCTCTGAAACTGTTCATTGTGGGAAGTGAAGGGCAGGAGGAAGTAAAACTTCAACTGATCTTTATCTCCTCTGGCTGCACAGACCTGAGACATCTCTGTGCTGTTTTAGGATTCTTTCGCAGACACACACCCTGACTTTACACTTCCACACGCTAATTCAACCACATGGTGAATTAGCGTTTAATAGTTCCTTCTCAAAGAATTAGGTTCTGCTCTCGTAGGTAAGAAGGGAAAGTCTTACCTGTGGAAAGTCCTCAGTGTGTCTGGACATATGGATTTTCTTCTTTGACATCATCAGTGCAGGTTCCTCAGTTGTTCATGTAGCTGCCGGTTCCAGTCGGATTAACGCAGCGATCGAAGGTCTGCTGCTCTGTTCTGAGAAGGATCCAGACTGAGATTTGTGTCTGTGCCACCACCCGCTTAGGCTCAGGTTACACTTCTTCTAGGTGAGGGAGGCGGTGTCATTCAGACACACCCGCCTTCCACATTTCATGAGGACTTGTCTCCACATGCAGGACGAAAATGTTTCCTAACACTTAAAACGGTGAGGACCAGGAAGCAGCTATGCATTTTTACATCACCTGTGTTGTTGTAAAAATGTTATACCTGGGGAAAAACGGAATAAAGATATTGTTCATAAATTCAGATATTCTGATATCTGAACATCCTACGTGTCTGTACAATGTTCACTGCAGGTAGCTTACTCAAAAATTCAATTCAGTTTTTCATAATGGGAATTTTTCTTTTGAGATCAAACACAGCAAACACACACGTCTTCACACTGTTTTTATGTATTGACATTAAGACATTTATATATGAAATTCAAATTAATCATGTCTCTACCTCCATTCTTCAGCCTTCACAGCCTGGATATTAGTTTCAAACTGCAGTGTAAAGTGTATTATTTTAACTATTGTAACTCTGGTTAGATTTCACACAAAATCTGTGTTTTTGTTCCTGTTTCAGTTCTTATAGAAAAATTCCGCTATGTTTTGTTTCTTACGGGGGAGTGTTAAATTATTTCATTTTGATAAGGAAAGTGAAAAGAGAAATCAGGCTGGGAAGGATAAAGCAGGTTAGTTTGATTAAGGACAGAGAGGGACATGTCATCACCAGTGAAGAAAGTGTGTTGAAGAGATGGAAAGAATACCTTGAGGAATTGCTAAATGAATAAAACGATAGGGAACGTAGGAATGAGGAGCCAGAACTGATTAGGAAGAAGGTTGATCAGATTAGAAAGGATGAAGTCAGAAACGCTTTAAAAAGGATGAAGAGCAGCAAGGCAGTAGGTCCAGATGACATACCAGTGGAGGTATGGAGTGGATCCATTGGTAGGAGAATGTTAGAGATGGAGTTACGAGGTAGGAGACAGAGAGGAAGGTCAAAGAGGAGGTTTATGGACGTAGTGAGGGAAGACATGGAGGTAGTTGGAGTCAGAGTGGAGGACACAGAGAACAGGGAAAGATGGAAGATGATGGTTCTGTGGCGACTGTCCACGCCTCATTCTTCGCGCCACACAGACACAACGCAGAGAGAAGCAGACGGAGTGTCAGCTCGAACCAGCTGTGTTCTTACATAGGTGTTACAAAATGCAACATTCAGTAGAAATATGGAGTAGTTTCAGTTCACATGAGCTTTACTCACAAATAAAATAGAATTTGGAGTTTCCAATGAGGAACACTAGACACCTCGAACCTGGATTGGAGAAACAGCACGGAGCTCTGAGAGACAGCCAGCAGACATGAGCAGAGACGTTCACGCCTGACGGGTCATTGGACTCCCAGCAGCTGTACGAAGGAAATCCCCAGTGAGAAAATTTTTGGGGAATCCCTCAACCGTCACGTGGAGTTTTAGCTTCTGAGTGTGAAACAATGAGAATAATTTATGTGGATCTGATACAGTGAATATGGTAATATGTGTAAAGTTTCATGTTGTCTGAATGACTGTGGTGTTTTTTTAAACTCACATATAACACCTAAAGCTGCCAACACGATTAGTTGCATTCACGTACATGTCGTCTCAAGCGGTGGCCGTTTTGTTATTGTGATGTTTAGATTTCCCCTGCGTTGATGTCGCGATAACCGATACCTGTCAGACTTGAATTGACAGGAAACGGTCAAGTGAAATGAAACTACGCGCAGGAAACCACCGCCTTCCTCTTGGCCCCTCCTCCTCCTGCTGTGAGTAGGGACAGTGGCTTCAGCGACGACAGTTATTGTGAGGTACCTGAACGCAACAACATGTGGCTTTTTACTGTGAGTTTAACTGAACTGCTGCTGCTCACGGTGAGTAAAACACTTTAATCTTATTTCTCTTTCTCTGTTTCTCTCGCTCTCTTTCTCTCCCTCTTTCTGCGTGTGCGTCCGTGCGTTGTTCATGCGTGATGTCGTGTATTAATATGGAGTTTGTATGGAGATCTCAGTTGTTCTCGGTTGTAACTTGATATTAAGATGTGGATCTCGAATTAGTTCATATTACTCAGGCAAACGCCCAAACGCCATCTTCAACTTTCACTTTCAGTTTGTCCTCCATCTGTGTGTGTGTGTGTGTGTGTGTGTGTGTGTGTGTGTGTGTGTGTGTGTGTGTGTGTGTGTGTGTGTGTGTGT
>JBBMJM010120297.1:0-10731 GCA_037832705.1 Centriscus cristatus
TCTCTGTCTGCACTCTCCAACCAGCGGAGGCTTCACAGATTCTTATCAGCGTTTGTGCTCAGCGTTGATTACTTTTCTCTGCCACTTCTGTCTGAACTGTTTATCAGAGCCTCCTCTGCAGAAAACCGTTTGGGGTTTTTTTAAAGAGACAGAGTCTTTGCACAGTTTAAACAACAATCTCTACATTTTTTATTTTGTTTTACCGTCCTGCCAAACCTCATTGAACTGTGCAGTCTCCATTTGTACCAAGCAACTATTACAGTTGTACTCAGCGTGTACCTACGTATTTATATTGGAGATACTGCGTGTACAACTCATTTGTATATACTGATGTGCGAAACTACTGTAACGCTGCTGTGACAATAAAGAACTTTAATGTTTTGTCTTTTCCTACTGTTGGACATTGGACACATCTCCTCCACTCCTATTTGCTTTACTCAGTAGTAGTAGTAGTAGTAGTAGTAGTAGTAGTAGTAGTTGTTTGTCGTTGTTATTTAATAAATCGATTGAATTGAATTCAGAACATCCATCCTGAACGTCTCTGTTATGCATGCTGACATTAATACTTTTTGTTTCTTTCTGTGTTTTACTTCTGAATGGCAAATCTACAAATAAACACGTGGATCAGCACCGTGACGTGAAGAGCGTGTAACAATTCAGCGTATGCAACAAGCACACGCGATTGTCATGGAAGGGGAAACTTTCTGGAATTAGCTGGACTTCCATGCATGAAGAAAGCTGGTGTGTCACCTCGCATCAGTCGTCTGCTGCCATGTGTGTCTGCAAACACACAAACACACGGCGGCTGCCTGCCGCAGCATCCTGATGAAAGATGCAGGAGAGAGTCAGAGGAAGGGGACAAGGAGCTGAGCAGGAGCTGAGCAGGAGGAGCGAGGAGGGGCGAGGCGACGCTCTCAACGCGCCATCACGAAGCTCATCGTGCTGAACTGTGCCAAAGTGACAAATTGAATTTACTTTATGGATTAAAGGAACTAAACTGCACTGTGCTTCTCAAAATACGTGTACAGCAGCTTCCAACGCTCCTCAGAGCATATTTGGACTGTGTGACCCTGCAAATTAGATAAGTAATTGTCAAATTAGAACGATCATCAGTCGCTGAATGAAGAGTCGGTTCTGACGGGGACGTACGGCGACAGGTCTGGAGATGGTTCATTGGTTACATGAAGGACTTTTATGTTCTTCTTTTGGATCCTAACTTCTGTAAGGTAACAGTTCAGTTCACTTCAATTCAACTTTATTTCTACAGACCCCAGATCACAATTCACAATCGTCTCCATCCACACATCGCTACATCCTCTGTCCTAAACCCCAAACTGCCCAAAAAACCCTTATAACAGGGGGAAAAGAGGCAGAAACCTCAGGGAGGACCACAGAGAGATGGACCCCACCCCCCATAGGCGTTTCATGCACAGACAGGCAGGGGCAGCTGGAGTTCAGTAGATTATGGCGCTGGGTGTGTGTGTGTGTGTGTGTGTGTGTGTGTGTGTGTGTGTGCGTGCGTGCGTGCGTGCGTGCGTGCGTGCGTGCGTGCGTGCGTGTGTGGGGGCGTCCAGCGTCAGCCAGCTGTATAAGCGGTATTGTTGTGTTATAAGTTGTATAACGCTCTGGTAAGTCAACACTTCTGCACACTAATGGTTGTGTAAGTTGGCAGTTCTATCAGCTAACAGTTGTGTACGTTCAGTTTTAGGTTTTTTTCTCGTGTATTGCTTCTCCTCGTGTGAACACAAACTGTGGGGGGTAAACACAAAGACGTCCGGGGTCCGTACGTGGTGTTAAACACTCGATGACTCAGAGACGGGCAGCGGCAGCGGCAAACGAGCTGACACGAGCCCGGTGTCCTCAATGAAAGGGGCTATGAGGTGGAAAATGTTTGCTGCTAAATACTCTGCAGCTTCTGGGATGGGCTCTTTGTCCCACACAGAGGAAATGACTCCCCTTCGCTCTGCGGAATATATGCAAAGTCTCTTACGCCCTCGCTGACAGGTTATTGATTGCGACCGTCCCATCCTGGGAAACAGACACCCACCGTGAGGATAAAGTGAAAGTGTCTGAAAACGGTGAGATGAACGTGAGCGAGACCAACAGCGAACGACGCTTCCGTCCACTAACCTCCGCTGACATCATTGATTCCCTGCGAAATAAAAGGAAAGAAATCAAGATCCGAGCAGGTCGATCATTCCTCGCAGGTGAAGCCCGAGTCAGACGGAACAATTTCCACCGTTTTTCCAATCGTTGATATTTTTCAGACAGCCTCGTCTGTTTTTCTTGAAGCTCTTGAACATGCGGAGACGCAGAGACAGAGACAGACTTTCTGTTCTGTCATCAGAGCAGTCGTCCACCGTGATTAAGATCATCTGATGGTTCATCCACGGAACTTCAACGGAACTGTGATATTGAGTTCAGCCCCATTTCACCTGTGAATGTGAGCTGACATACTGGGAAATATCAATTATTCTGGACACACAGTCTGGTGAGAGACGACACATTCATAATTGGTTCGTGTGCGAGTGAGACGTTTCACTATCAGCAACACGAGAATGAAACATTTCAAATTCTACCATATAAAATGTGTAAAAGGGTGGTGACCTGAAAGTTACAAGAGTACCCTTGAAAAACTACTAGGGTCAAGTCCACACACCCCCGGGAGCAGAAAATACATCGTTTCAAGACTGTGTCTCCACACCAATCCCCTGTAGTTAGTCTGCCAGGCCTGTGGGTGGCGCTGTCACGCTGCTACAGGAACACAACCAAACACAGACAACATGGATCGGCTGCGTAAGACTGAACCTAAAGGACACTCAGCCTGACCCTCAGGAGCCTCTGGAGCACCAGCTCAACACTGTGGTCCGCCATTGTTGTTCAGTTTGACCTTTGATTGATGAAATTGGAACCGAAACCAGCAGGTTTCTCTCTGAAACGTCACTTCTGGTTAAAACCCCAGACGTCTCGACGTGACTGACGAAGCACGTGTTTCAGTGGGTCACATTGGAGGAAACATCATGCCCCCCCCCAAAAAAAAACAACAAACCAAAACCCTCATCAGGTCTGTTCATGTTTGTTTGAAAAACACAAAAATGAAGACGAGGACCCCCGAGCCCTGGAGACAAAGGAAGCACAGGAAGCGTCACGTGACAGGGGCTCGCAGCACGGAGAACACGGAGAGCAGCGAAACACGTCCATCGGCTGAACGTCACCACACACGCCACCGATTTATGCGGATCTGTGTGGACACAGAGCCCACCGCCTCTTCGGTGGCCAAGAGGTCCATCCGCCACGGTGAGGCATAATTAAACCAGAAAGGAAGACACGGGAATATTTTTGGAAACTCTGTGTTCCTTTGCCAGGAAAATGTCAGGTACTCGGTGGAAACCTCACCGCGCAATGTCGTTTTCTCCCTCGGTTGAAGAGCAGAGGGATGCAGAGGGTGACAGCGGGCGTAGTTAAGTCTCAGCATCACGCGTCCACTCGTCATGCTTGGATCAAGAAGCACGCGTAGATCGAAGCGGTGGCTTGCGCTGGAGGACGTTGTGTAAGGGGTCTTTAACTGGAAGCGTCCCTCTGCTTCGCCAGAATACAATTGAATGCAGTTAGTTGAAAGCATCTGGAAAAAAAAAAAAAGAGCGATGCAGTTTATGTGTAGAGAAGGATGGAGGATGGAGGAGGCACGCAGGAGCGCCACTGGAAAGAGGCAGCGCAAAAGTAATTCAGCTGTTACGTCAGACCGCATATGAAAGCTTTAAAATAAGCCCAGAGCATCTCCAGTTCAAGAGCACGACGGATTTGTGGAGCGCGCTCAGAGATGTTGACGGAAACAGCACCAGCACAGAGAGCTGGAGGTAAATCACATTACTGATTAGCACTAGTCCTCCTCGCCTCGTACATAGTGGCCGTACACGCAGCGTCCCCTCGCTCGGCGCTAATGTGTTGTAAGCTTGGGTCAGACCTGGGTGAGGACAACCCAGAGGGAGTCATCTCCTCCGTTAGTGCTGCACGTGCGGCTCCGGGAACCCATGATGCTGTTTGAAATGCCTGCGCGTCTGAAACGGAGCCCGGCCTCAGGCTGTGTGCCTGCAGTTCTCCAGCGCACGCGGCGGCTATGGAACGCTGGCCGCAGAGCACAACAGAGTGCAGAGAACTGACACCAGAAGCCTCCACTGACACCAGCAGCAGGGGGGATACTGCCCCCTAGTGGCTCATGTGTCAATAACACCGACTTCTGTCCAAATGAGAACCTGCGGAGCAAACAGAATGAGGTCAGATTGTCGCCTGATGATACCTGCAGAGGCCACAGTAGCTCCCTCAGCGTCCTTTGCACTTAGAACCACACATTTGTACTAAATCAGACCACAAATTCCTCAAAGACAAGGGCCTGGTGCCTCTTCAAAGGCAAATCTAATGAAGCCTAAACGTTGAAGGACGTCCAGGACGCTGTCCTGTGCAGTCTGGACACCATCGTTGAACGTGACCGACGCCCCCCTCCCTGACTTCCAGATGAAACCCTGATAGATAATAGATGAAAGGACGACGTCTACTCCTCCCTGTGACAGCTCCGCCTACTCCACCTCACATCATCTGAAATGACTTTGTCATTATACAGTAAACGTGTTTGCACTGACACGGTGGCGCAGTGGTTCGTACAGCTGCCTGTTAGTAGTGGTAGTAGTTTTCTGCCCTCCCCGTGTCTGTAGGTTCTCTCCGGGTACTCCGGCTTCCTCCCACCTCCAAAAGCATGCTGAGGTTAATTGGTTTCACCCATAGATGTGAATGTTGCTGGATTAAGTCGTAGGCGACTGGACTTCTAGTTTGCTAACTAGAAGTTAGTGAAGCACCAGACATTTTGGGGGAAAAAAAGAAAAGAAAAGAAACAAGCCCCCAAAGAACACAACGCTCAAATGAAGCCTGTTTTTAATTGACGGTCTGTCAAGCAGCTCCATCTGTGAATATGTTTCTGTGTAAATTAGTGATGGAAATGGCGCTGACATGGTTGTCAGAGATAATTAGAGTGTCACAACAACGTGCCGTGGCATTGCACAGTCCTGTAAACCATCCTTTTTCTTGCTAAGCTACATTTGTCATCATCTGAGCCGACAACAAAATTGCAAGTGACAATTGTCGCGATCCCCTGGAAACTTCCAGATCGATAATTGATAATTGGACGGTTCTTCACAAGCAAGGAACAAACGCCATGGTAACGATCCCACGTTACCGCACTGGCTCTCACATGGAGGATTCATTAACCGCCACAGACCGGTTCCTTCCTACACCCACCGCCGGCAAATCGGACAGAGATGGAAAACACTCCGCCAGTGACACACAGGTATCCTTGGCGACGTTTCATCCTTCCCACTCCAACTGTAAAATACGCACTGTGGCGCCCTCTACAGGTTGAAACAGGCTGTAACGTGTGTCACCACTGCCGACGAGATAGTGAGCCGAGAAACAAAACTAAAAAGGTGGTAATTCTTTTAATAATAAAGAAATAAAAACTGACAACTAACGAAGGAAGAAGTAATCACACAACTCACAGGAACACAAGTAAACTGAGACAGTTACAGGTACACGGAGACCGGACACACTGGGCGACAGCAAAGTGCACGACGACGAGATGACATGAGACAAAGGCCGTTTGTGCTGGTTTCACTGACGCTGACTGACACATTCCCACGGATCCCAGTGAGTTTCTAACTCAGGAACGTTTCAAGGAGACTTTCTCAAATGTGACAACGTCAACAGAATCTGCAACAATGGACGCGTGTTAGTCAGCGACTGTCAGAGGTGCTCGCTCTGCTTCAGCGCTAACATCCACGGAGGCTTTTTACACAATGTCAGTGCACAAGACTCTGTTTCCTGCAATTTCCCTCAGAGCTGAGAGTGATCTAACAGCACAGAGGGATATTTATTCCATATAAACACAGTGTGAGCGCAACATAACACCGGCCGCATCGCCTCGGCTGGATTTATCATAAAACACAGAGTAGAACTGTCCATCTCCTCCGGGTGAGCAGCTGGGAGTGTGTGCATGTGGGGCGGGAGGGGGGAAAACAACCGGGGTGTTTGTGTGTGTGTGTGGGGGGGTGTGTGTGTGTGTGGGGGGGGGGGGTTACCTCGCTGATGAGCAGGGAACAGTGCTGATACCTGGAAATCACCATGCAACGAGCTTGGACGCAACACTCGACTCTCTCGTCCTCTTCGTTCACCTCGACTGTTGCCGTGGGGAGGGAGGGATGGAGCGGGGTGGGGGGGGGGGGTGGAGAGGGGGAGGGGAGGGATGGAGCGGGGGGGGGGGACAGTCAAAAGTATGATTTTTTTCTTTCCGGGGAAGGCCTAAGTGACGGACTGCTGACGAGTGACGGATGTTACGGTGGATGAGAGGAGGACAGACGGACCCCGCAGAGAGGTCCGTGGTTCTGCACTGACCTGTGAAGAACTCCATTATCCCTCCATCACATCCTGGACTCGTTCCGTCGCTGCGGACTGGTGCAGTGAGCCGGAGCCGAGCGAGAACAGTACCACGGATGGACGGGGGGCCGAATTCAATCAGGAGAAAATCTACCGCTTTCTGCACATGGCCGGTAGCCGGGAGACGGGCCGAGACCCGCCTGCAGCCCTGTTCCCATCACCGCACCTGAGTCCCCTTTAAACCTGGACATTTCATCCATGGATGACGGAGATGAGGGCGGATTTGTTCATGTTCTAGATGTTTCTACCTGATCTCACGTTGAGAGAACCAGACCGTCTCTGTTCTCACAAAAACCTACGAGAACCCGGACTGACCCGGCTCCGCTGTCGGCGTCTTGGTTTCATATGGGAACAAAATGAATGTCAAAGTAAAATGGTGGGACCCCCGCCCACAGACGCGTGTGCTGCCGTGACAAAAGACAGATGATTAAAAAAAACCAACTGTCAAGTCAGAGGTTTTCTTTGGGGCCTTTCATCCAGGAACGTCATCTCCATGAATTAAACGCTGACTCATGAAATGTTACAAGCTGTTCCGAGGAGGAGAGATGAGTCTTTTTCGTTAAAAATAAATAATACTGATGCATTTACTGGTCTCTGCTCTCTCTGCTACCTCCAAAGTTTTTTTTTGGACATTTTGGGAAACTATATTTTCAGACCTCACTGCTCCCGTCAAATAAAGTAATAATAAGAAATATATATATATATATATTCTTATTTCATAAATAAACTGAGCCTGAGCAGCTGCAGCATGAGTTTGGAATGTCACCAGCACCAAACGACAAATACAGAATATACTGAACAACTTTATCCTACACCGTAGTGCATTCGAAATACAAACACCATAATAATATACTACAAAATAGGTCTAAAATAATAATAATAATCGTGACTTTACTACTGAAACGATCGCTACTAGCTTGCACCGACAACGGCGACCTCATCTCCGGCGAGGTCACCGTGACCAAAGGCTCGGAGCCACGTGAACGCCGGGTGGGCTGACGGTCCCACCCAAGGTCTCGCTCCTTATTTATCAGGATGAAACAGGAAGTTCTCCTGGGGAATGAGGACACATGGCGGGTTTTAATATCCTCCTCTCCCTCCGCACGCAGTCTTCCAGGTACCAAGATGATCTCTTTGGGAACATTTCTAAATAGGAAATTACAAACAAGTAACCAGTTCCAGGGGCGTCTGTCGGGGCGACGCAGTCCGAGGAAATAGTGATTCATGGCTTTACATCTGGCTGGAGGGGATTGAGCCCCCGGTAATGAATGGGCCTTAAGGAGGGCGCAGCCTCCGTCATTAATCTTATAAGAAGGCGCCACAGAGAAACTCTATTAAGACAAAAGAAGACGTTGGGTTTGTTATGTGCAGATTGTTCCACTGCAATTATCCTGGTTTGCCTCCTTCACGCCGCTCGGTAAATGAGAAAAAACAAACTCCACAACGCACGAGAGACGGATGAGGCTGATTCAATCAGGATCCCGAGCGGGTTTTGTCTCACAGCGAAGAAAAAGAAGTAAAAACGTGGACGAGGCTGCTGAGCTGCGCCAGTGTCGTTCCCCGATTGAGTCACAAAGCCTTTGATTCCGCCGCCATTACACACCCAGAGGGCTTTTGATGGGACAGCTGTCGTCTGACTGAACCAAGAAACGCTTCTTGTTTTTGTTTTTTTTTACTGTTCAGAGTGAGAACTTCCTTCAGACCTCGTTCACAGATGGCGTTTAAAATCCACTCGTCCATTAACTCCTCTTCCATCTCTAATCTCGACCGTAGAACACGTCTTCATGTGTTCTGATTGGATGAGATCAAGCGTAAGTGTTGAAAGGTTTTCTTGTGGCGACGATTCCGACTTCAGCAAAGTTTCTAGACGTTGTTCTGTTGTTGTTGTTCTGCACAGAAAAACAATCTCCCATCCTCCAATGTGTTGGTCCTCTTTAGCGGCTCCGCTCCATCTAATTAGTGTGACTGTTTTTTCTTCTGTCGACATGGTGCTCTGTGCCCCGTGTGCTCGTCACAAGTTGGCACTGAGTCGACTGGCTCATGAATCCTGTGTGTGAACGTCAGCCAACGTGACAGTGTCAGTTTACATGACACATGTATTTATTGATCTCATAAAGTCAGAAAGTGAAAAGCAGCCGTCAGCCTGTGGAGATGGTGATTCATGTCCATTGTCCCTTCTCAGAATGAATTTGAACTTCCTTGTGTGTATTCACGTTGACAAACGTATCGCACATGTTCCAGCTCCAAAGAACCTAAATAAATGTGATGACTGCCCCCAGTTCATCCATTCACGTGTCACCTGTGTGATGTTCAACTGCGTCGTGGACGTATGTGTTGCACATCAGTTTCACAAACATTTTAAGCCTTGAAATACCTGAACATCAGGATTCTTTGTCTTTTTTTTCTCCCCCTCCTCAAGGTGGATGGCGCGCTTACAACAAACCTAATTGACAATTTGATCCAGTCGCTCTCGGGGGTGGACGGAGTGCCGCCGTGAATGCTAACGACGAGCAATCAGGGTTTGACGAGCAGAGGCAGCGGCCTACTTTACATCAACTTTTGGATCCATTTGTATTCTCTGCTGCTCGACAAACAGTCCGACACGTCCTGTTACATCAGCGGGGACAAAAGCACAAACTAGGTTTCCAGACATCTGGGCAGCGACGCAACGTTATCCACGGCGGCCGCTCCTCCGGGGTCTGCGGACTCGTGTCCTGATGGGAGATGTGTGTTGTGGTTTTCAATTTGCATCACTGCTGCTCAAGACCTTTGCTGTTTGCTTTTGTTCCTTTCATAAGGGTGTAAATCTCTTATTTTCATCATCAATTTGGTTTGTATTGTTTAAATGTAGATAGAGCGATGTACTCTATTAATCCCTGACGGGAAACTACAGCTACTTCACAGACACAGAACGACACAAAACGATGCACATGCTTCCAACAGAAGAATAAATGTTACTCAGTGTAAATATAGGTGAAACAGAAATACGTATAGCGGAGGACAGCAAACCGATTTTGTTCACAAACCAGGGAAATACACTCGTCTGACACGGAGGACGACCCGAGCACGACCCGAGCAGACAAACAAACAAACAACAGAATAAATAACTTACTCACGCAATCACTCAACTGGAGCCCACGTCCACACAGAGAAAGTACCAGAAGAGTTTTAAAAAACTTTCACAAACGCGTGCAACCACACAAACTCAGTGAAGCTGCTGTAGTACATCCTCCAGGCCATTAGGTGGCACTATAACTACATACACCATCGCAGAGAAGAGGACAGGGAGCATGAGATGGAAACAGAATCAACGACCAACAGAAGGAACATACGTCGAGAGAAGAATACACAACAAATCACAGACGAGACACTGGGGGAACAGCAGAAAACAAAACAAACAGCAAGTGACGGGCAAACGGAACCCAAATATACCAACTTCTTACTAGACTCAATCCCCTTTTTCATGAAAACAACACTCAAAATGAAGAATTTCTTGTTGTTGATCAATTAACCAATTAATTAACCAATGAACCAATTAATTCAGCACTAGTTTTCATGAGTCGGCAAGTTTTCTGAGCCCACTCGTATACTTTTAGACACACAAACAGTGTTGTGTCATTGTTGTTACTCTCCAAGAAGTCACTTTGAGGAACACTCATGAATTATAAATAAGAATAACGCTAAATGATTCAGCTTGATTCCGCGGTAACAAGGATGTCTGCACCACTCGGATAAAAAAGGGGGAAAAAAAGCCTGGAATCGTTCACGGAAAAACTTAGAAATTAACTCAGAAGAGTCTTTGAGGTAAAACTTTGTCGTTTCAACCTGTGGTGACTGCTTTGACAAGCAGAAGAAAACACCCCAAAGCCGAGCGCGAGAAACGGGCCTCCCGTCTGCACGGTGGCAGAGGCGTAATGATTTGCCACAGCGCGGATTCTCCTCAGGCGGATTTACGACACGCTCGGCAAACATGGCACCTGCCACCTGGAGCCCAAACAAAGAGAATATTCAGTGAGTCTGAGCTCAGACGCTTTCTGCAACAGTTTTATTGTGATTCAGTTTGTGGGGGGAATTGGTTTTGCTAATGAACACGACTTCCTGTGAAAACCGGTGAGCAGGAAGCTGGGTTCCCCACAGTGGACACCTGCGATGCTGCTTTTAACCCTTTAAAACCGACGTTATCCCCAGTGATCCATCCACGCTAGCATACTTTGGATTACCGTGAAGAGAAAGTTGACACCAGTCAAGCTG
>JBBMJM010120307.1:0-14263 GCA_037832705.1 Centriscus cristatus
TGTGTGTGTGTGTGTGTGTGTGTGTGTGTGTGTGTGTGTGTGTGTGTGTGTGTGTGTGTGTGTGTGTGTGGTTATGCGATATCTTTGCTGTAAACAAATTGAAAATAAACAGCTTATAACACTAACACTAAAAAGTAACACTGCTAGCTGTAGTTTCGCTGTACCTCACAAGAGCCAGCACAATTAACAGATCTGTGTATCTGTTCTCATCTGACACTGTCATGGGGTGAAACCTTCAGCAATGTCATGAGCATGACGGCAAAAAAAAACAAAACAAAACAGTGGAGGCTATAACGCTGTCGCCACTGTGACGAGAAAAAAAATGCAAGGAGATGTCTGCTGTGATTGTTACGGTAATGAGGACAAGAGAAGTGAGAGGTTCTGGATGTGTGTTACGTATATGTCTATGTTTCAGGATATCTGTGGGATATCACCACGCTGAATCCAGTCTGAGTGTTGCTGCCTCTGGACGATAACAGGAGGGAGAGAAGGAGTGTGGCACATGACGAGGAGGTGAACGCATCTGTCCTCCTCATCTCAATCTATCTTCTGTAGGTTCATGGTTGGATGAAGACTGGGGCTTTGGGATGGTGGTGGTGGTGGTGGTGGGCATTTGGGGTGGTTAATCAGCTCACATGGTGCATGCCTCCGCCTCTGCTATGACACCTCACTGCCGAACACCTCCAACACGAGCGGGGTCAGCTGCATGCTGTGCTCGGGCTGGAAGGAGAGAGAGCGGTACTGCTTGGAGTGCTCCTCGTTCAGGCTCCGAAGGTCGGCCAGCTTCTGGATCATCTTTGCGTAGAGAAGGCGCCCGCCCGGGTGGTTCACTCGGATGTAGGCCTGTAAGGTCTCCGAAATGCAATCCTGAAGCTGCTCAATCCGCGCATGGTCGTGGACGCCAGGCCGATCTACCGTTGGAAGGTGGAGCATAGGAAAGAAAGAATGTCCGTCAAGAACATTATCAGTAAAAAGAGGATGAAGAGGCAAATGCACCAGAACTTCCACTTCAGTAAGGAACAATCAAAGTCAGACATCACTCATAAAGAGGTGTTAGCTGGAGGACCTGCATGCACCATTAAAATACCTCTTTGGGTACCTGACAATAACAATGTATACGGTAATACAGTTAGAATATAATAACATATTTGTATAGCACCTTTCAAAACAAGAGTTACTTAATAATAAGAATAATTCATGCACAAAAACAATAAAACATAAAACATGTAATAAGAGTTACGATAATTGCGATCAGTTAAAAGAGCCAATTGGTAAAAGTGAGTCTTAAGATGAGATTTAAAAGAAGACACTGAGTGACAAGTGATACTTATTTGTACAATAAAAATGTTGGATATTTTGTCTTTGTGACTCCATCGCTTCACTTGAATCAGGAGTGTTTTGTGCGGCCATGCAAACCTGTATTAATAGTGATGTGTACGTTCAAATGTGTTTTCTTCACTTCTCATGACAGAACATTCCAAGCCAATCTACTGTAGCAAGTCCTCACTCAATCAGCAGAAAATGTGATTAACACCCAGTGATGCATGACGAGAAAACTGTAAAATGGGAATTGTGGAAAATTTGTGACCTGATTTTTTTTGAAGCAGGGCTGTTATGTAGCTTTATGTGTCATAGAAAAACAAACTGTGCAGCATAGAGCTGTGCAGCGGACAGGAGCGGTACCTGGGGAAAGGAGGCAGATGGCCATAAGCAGCACATGCTCCTCCTCGTGTAGGTTCAGCTTCTTCAGACCGACCTGAAACTTCACCAGCGGCTCCAACAGCTCCAGAGTGTGACCGGCTAGACAGGATGACAGTGGGATTGACACTTTCCACTAAAAACACATGATAATGGTCACTAGAAAATGCCCCTCCGCGCCATTTTGATGGTGGCTCGGCGCCACCGCCTCCCCCAGAAACAGAAAACAGTTTAACAGTTTAAATAAACTGTCTGACTTGAGGACCTGACAGGAGTTCAAGGGGGCTACAGGAACCGACAGGAGGATACTGACAACATTAGCTGTCATTAGAAACAAGAGCACAACCTTTTTAACGTGAGCCTCAAAACAAAGTTCGGGTTTCTCGTCTTCTTGACAACTATCTCGTATGAATCTCACTGCATCACTCCTCTGTCTATTTATGCCTCGTGAACAGCCAGCACGACTTCCTGCCCTGTACGTGTGAACGAATAAGCACTCTGTTTGTAGACGCTTTACTGCCTCCATGGAAATACCTGAAGTCAAAAACCTCATAGAAATGTGCAGGTGTGTGTGGAAAAGCAGTGAGTGTGGGTGAGTCTTGGGAGGCTCCTTTGCATATGGTGAGAACAAGTCACAGCCTCAATCCTTTAGTGCAGCGGTTCTCAAACTGGGATCGGCGGACCCTGTTCTAATGAACTGCATTAGAACGGCCGGTGCAGCTCAGTTTAGTGTTTTTGGTAACATGTTCCGGGGAAGGGAACATCTTGGAGGACTGGTGCTGGGGGAACATAGGTGAGGGAATATTCTGAATTCTGCAGTTCACTCACTGAGGTCGAGAGCAGCACAAATGCATTTATTTGGAAAACTGGCAGATGGACCACCACCGGATTTCCTCAGGTCCTTGTTATTAGTTACGTAGGCTGTGTAGGGATCTTAATATTATTGGGAGCACAACAAAGTGTACACTGTAACTTGTATCGCAGTGTATTATATAACCCTTAAACGTATGGTTCGATTGACTTATCGATCATCATGAAAGACAGATACATGCTTTTGGAAGGGGGGGCAGAGTACCTGGAGAGAACCCACGGAAACACAAGGCATGGGAACTCTGCATAGAAAGAACCACAGGACTCAAACCAGTGACCTTCTTCCTATGAGGCAGCAGTGGTAACCACTGCACCACCGTGTCGCCCGTGGACAAACATTTTCCAAAAAAAAAAAAAAAAATCCACACAAAAACCCCCCACCCAACTTTACGGCAGTAACGTTTCAATATTAGAGCAATATTACGCTCATTTGCAGCAGTCAAATGTTAAATAACTACTACTACTTCATCAGTCATACAGCGAAGAGGGACGTTTCGAGTGGGCACAAATCCCTGCCTGGGGGGGTGGTTGAGTGTGTCTCTCAAGCTTCTCTTGTACCTCTCACGCTCCGTACTTCAGCAGTGCCCAGGCTACTCTCACGCTCAAGTCTCTTTACTACATGCCAGCACCCTCTTATGCGGACCATAAAAGCTCACACAAGCTCGCCTCTGATAAAGGTTCGGTGCCCTCCAGACTCGAGGGGAATGAAGCTGTCGCTTGTCAAATCGGCGTTTCATCAGCTGTTCACCTCGGTAATTCACCTCACCAACAGCACTGCGACAACCCTTCTCCCATGCTTCTTGCTTGCTACTTGTCCTCTTACATTGGTTCTCCCTCAGTTTTCAGACAGCATATTGAATCATCCCATGTTCTGTCACATGTACATTCACTCATTCACCCGTCTCTCCTGATTGAAATAAAGCCACCTGCTGAATGAACAGGTTAAGAGGTTAGAAGATATAACGTGGGAAACTAACCCTTCGTAACATCATTGATACAATATTTAAAGTCAGGGCCTCCACAGCTCCAGGACATGTCCTCCAGACTGAACGACTGATTTGAACGCAGCATGATGATCTCAATGGCGCTCGACTTCAACAGAGCGATCTGGTCTTCTGCCGTCAGGTCCCTGGAACACAAAGAGTCATCATGACATACACAATAGGTTAAAATTGGATTTGTTTGGTCCTTGGTCCTGTGTAGAGAAAACACAGTGTCTGTCATATTCACAAAAAATGATGCACAGAAGTGTAATTGTAAGAGAAACTAGATTTTCACCTTGAAATCCATTGAAAACTCTGACATCAAAGAATGATGAGGGGCAGGGACTTTAGCTACGAGGCTACTGTTTTCAAGGAATAAAGCTAGTTTAAACATTGTGATGTGTGTTTTGAGGTATATGAATAACACACAATTGATTAAACGTATGAGTACGGATGTATTTCTTCATAAACAAGTATCACACTGTGTTTGTTCCACTGTGAATGTGGTTCACCGTGGCGGATGTGTCTTCTCTGTCCTTCTCACATGGGGTCTCTGTGAACATGCATTAATACATGCGTCTCAGCTCAGCGTGGGTTTATGACAGCTACAGCATTTCCCAGTATGTTCTTAGAAGAGCTTGTTTTTTTGTTATTTAAGACAAATAACAGCATCTTATCATCCCTCGTCTCTTAGCCTCCCATATTAACTAGCAGTTGGATGCAGACCACTGCCATCCTGACAAAAACATCTCATCGCATGTATTATACATCAGAGAGGTCTTTTTGTTGGTCAGTGTCTCCCTGGTGACACACAGCTTCCTTCAGGTGAGCAGACAGATTTCCAGTGTGTATGCATTGTACTGATATACACACATTTCATCCTGATCAAGCTGAAATGACAGAGGTACCGTTCAAACTGCCAAATACACAGATAATGTATGTATTGATGATTTTTGTACCTGAAACCTGGGATCATCTTAGCGAACCCTATGACCTTCTGGATGCTGTAGGACACCAGGTCGGCCAGATGAGGCAGCATGGAAAGTTTGTTGTCCTCCTCGCTGGAGTCTGGACTGCTCGCACCATCCTGGTACATCATCAACAGGTTGCTTAGGTTCATCTTGGTGTCCAGTGACTCTGTTTTGAGAAGGACAAAAGTGGTGAGATGGGAGCAAAACATATCATCGGCCATTAACACGTTTCAAATTTACTCAAGTAGCAATGAGCTGACTGAAATTTAAATTAAGCACAGTCAGCACCAGACTGCTGAATCTGAACTAGCACAGATCGAAAAAACATTGAAACGTTAACTTATTTATCCATTTCTCCTGCATTTCCGACGTAGCTGTAGATCTGTCTTAAATATAACTTGTTTAGGATTTGAAGGAACACTGTGTCTGCCAGGTCCACCATACTGCAGTGATCTATCACCAGGCTGACATTTTTAGTGCATAGAAAAAAACCTAAACTAGTATAAATAGTCACTGAGATGGCAGGCACTATAAAACGTCAGAGGTGTGGAACAGAAATTCATTTCATGTCACAAGCATGCATGTACACAAACTTCTCTAGAGAGATTTTTTTGCTGAGTAGTGGCTGCACAACCGCAGAGGCTGAATGAGCTTTTTAAATCTGGACACAGTGCAGTATTAAAGCAGAGGCATTTAAACGAGCACATCTCATCACCGTAATGGCTACAGCAAATGTACGTGTAATGTGTGAATAACAAGGACAAAGAGGAGATGACTCACCAGGTGAGTGATTGAATGAGTCGGAGGATGCATCGGACAGAGAATGAAGGGAGGCGGCTCTGCTGGCACTGCGGGTTACAGGGCCTTCACGAACTGGAGGCTGAACACACACACACACACACACACACACACACACACACACACTGGAGCATTTAAACAATCACACTGTGCAACAGTGCACTGCTGGGCTTCCTTCTTACATGGTGAACAATTAAATCCCATACACGTACAAACAATCACCTCGCACCAGGGGACTGTTTGAGTGAGCAGAGTAATCAGAACTGCGATCGCTTCATGTCAGAGGGATTCTGGAAACAATTACCCTGCTAACGACTTTTCCAAACGCAACGCCGTTGAGAAAAGTCTCTAGTCGTAAATCAAGCATTATATGGAAAGGTCAATAAAAATAAAAGCATTAGGAAACACGTGAAATGGCATTTAATCACAAAGATGCGATGTTATTTTGGTGTGTTTGCATATTACACACCCAGCTTTTTTGTAAAATTTTAAATATGTGTACATGCATCTCATGGAAATACATAACCAGCTTGTATTCAGGGCTCCTTTGGAGGATCCACCCCACACTGTTGCATTGCCATGGCAACGATGCCATCACTGAGCTTGGCGATGTTCCATCCAATCTGCATCTTGTATTCTATTGGCCATGCGTTCCCATGGTAATGACACTACCACCTGTGCTTGTTGATGTTCCATCCAATCAGCATCCTGCATGTGTCGATTGGTCTGGATACCGTTATTGTCTGCCTGTATGTTGTAAACCTTAATGTCACCTGGAGAATTACGTTTGTGGTATTGAGGAAGACAACGACAGATGTGGCGAGTCCTGTCACTGGGGTCAAATAAACTGACGACACAATACAGTAGCCGATATGTTGGTCAGGAGGAGATTAAACATCACATGGATGCACAGGATCACAGGATGCAAATAAAAATAACCTGAAATGCATTATTATACGTCGTTCTTACTCACGGCTGGTTACCCTGTACGATATTGACCCTCCACGATTACCCTTGCAACTGCACTGAGCTTTGTGCTACTTGTTTGTAATGAACACTGGTTCAAGATATTGGTTCCTACTTGCGAGAAAATAGCTGACAAGCGGCAACGCACGTTTTGTTTGTGCTTTTCTGCTAACTGAAAAAGAGAAACCCAGACGGAGAAGAATTGTCGAAGAGACACTCATGCTGTCTCCAAAGCTCCACTAATCTTTCCTCCTTTTCCTCTGACCGCTGGCTGTGCCAGAGTGGCACCTCTGCTTGTCATATTCAGATGAACTGTGTGACCACTGGAGAATTATTATTTTTTGTGTGTGCATCAACTTGTCGAATGTGCAGAATCGTGACATAGGACCCCATATACTGTAAGTCACGACGAGAACATTTCAAACAGGTTTGAATTTAATCGGGAGGTCGCCGACTCATCATGAGATCATCGGGATGTGACGCGGCCGATCACAGCCCCTCACTGACTATACGTCCTGATGAAAGCACAAGACCCTTGAATGTAAAGAAATATTACCAATGTTGGCACAAATATAGAGTTTTTAAACATATTATAACCTATAGTTTATAGATGTAAAATATTTGGCCTCAAAAGCAGTTTTCTGCTGCTGTTTAAAGTTTCTATTCTAAGATTGCTACCGTGCAACAGCTAACACTACTTTTTGTAGCATGACATCATAACCCCCCATATTCACAGTAAAGAACATAGTGATTGTGGCTTCACAAAATGATAATGTCATTGTGGTTTTGGTGAAAGAGGAAACTTTGAACTAACCCGAAATCGGGAGAAGTCAGAATAGGAGGCATCATAGGTCTTGTGGTGAGCCTCGACGAGGCAGGAGATGATCCGAGCCTGCTCCTCATTTAGCCGAGGCCTCAACGCCTCCCTGGCTGCCTCCTCCTCCTTCCTCTTCAATATCATGTCCTTCTTCCTTTGAACCTCCTCATCTGTAAGAATGACTGGGATACAGAACAAAACAGATAATACTTCAAACTATTACATTATGCAAATTAGGGGTCAGAAGTCTTTATTATAGAAACATAAACACACAAAAATTTAGTATTCTTATAGTGACAATAGTGATAATTTTATACTAATTTAATGTTTTCATGTTTTAATTTAATGTATTACATTATTACTATGACTAGTATCATCTGTATTGATATCAATATAAATATGGTTATTATTCTTATTATTTTTAAACTTTTTTTCATAAAAAAAAAATGTTCTGAAACAGCTAAGAAAGATGCACACTAAACAACAGCTCAGGTCTCAGGAGGTTAAGGCAGATCTGTATCCATACAATATTGACAGACAAAACGCTGTGATAGTTCACTGTATTAATTTCCCCCCACCCATAGTGCAGACCTCAGCTAAACAGGCTGCAGCAGCTGCACAGGTGTGGGAACAGTGTGGGAAAAATGCTCCAGTGAGTCATCAATAAATGTTGTTATTGTATTCAAACTAAAGAAATGTGCTGAAACGCAAGCTGTAAATAGTACATGACCATCCCAGATTACATGAACCATACGTTTCCCAATGTTGGCAAACAGAAAAGGCCTGTCATGTCTGCTGCCTTTCATACAGCTGATGCAATGGGTGTTGGATGTTTAAGTGCCTCTTGCTTTATTCATGCTGCAGGAGCAGAGGCCGCATGACGAGAGGCACAGTGGGGATGGTGGAATGGATTAAACATAGTGTTTACTGGGGCTCTTTTAGGTTTTAGCGGATCTTCTGGGAATTGCTGGGTTTGCACGCCACTTCAACATGCCCAAGAGCATTATATTACTTTGTAATGCAGGATTCACAGCACTCATTATTCATTGTAGGCTGCAGCAGATTTATTTTTCAGTAATATACGGATGTTAATATATACTGTATATACACATTTTATAGGTATTTTTAGAGATGTACACATAAGAGCCTTTTTGTCCCATGTATTTCGAAATCTGAGCATGCACTGTTGACATTCATCAGTGGCACCTTCTGCTGCCTTGATATCCAAATGCTGTAATGTTTATACCTGGAGGAATTTCATTATTTTTCTTATTTTTATTGTTCTCCCGCTAATCTCTGAAACAAAAAGGAATACTAAATGTTAACGCGTGTTCATGTTTCCGTAATAAAAACTGGCGGAAATGTATATTACATGTGTAACATATATTTATCATACATTTATCAAAAGGATACCAGAATGAACGCGGTTTTAGTCAAAATTCAGATTTCGGCTCAGAAAGTGTTTGTACACCTGCACACAAAAAATTATTAAGTGACTTAAGCAGCCGAATATACACAGGATCCGGCCCAGACTACAACCAGTGTAAAGAGCATTTTCTGCAGAAATTGTTGTGTGAAACTAAAATTAATGTTGAAATGTATAAATGTCTGATTAATATCACTGTCATTAATATATTTTTATCAATAGTGTATTGATCTCATTACCCATTTTCTCCAATAATGTAACTGATAACAGTTACTTGTTTTGTGAATACAAATATCAATTATCATATATAGATATATCTGTAGTCACACTTGGATGTATGCACTGACCCTTGAATACCTTGGCCCACATTATCCTATTGACTCTTTGCCTCAGTAGCCAATTACCCATGAAGCACTCAACTGTGCAGACCGACAAACAGCGTGGATGCCAGACGGACCGCGACTGCCAAAGAGAGACAGGCCCAGAGCCATGAGGTCACAGAGCACGCAGATACGATGGCAAGTCAGACGGTCTGGCAGCTACAGAGAAACTGCCTCTCTGTTCAGACTTTATAGACATCAGATTTAGACCCATTAAATCATGCTATTTGTTTAGCGTTTATGTTCATGTGGTGTACCATGTTGAAGAGATCTTGTTTATGCAGCTTGAGTACAACATAATCTCCACACGGTTGCTTTTACAAATCCTGAATCGACTGCCGCTGCCTTCGTTCAAGTAATAACCCTCCAATGTCTTTCATTTTCTGGAAGGTTCATGAGTTACTGTCGTCACGCAACTCCTTGGCATAAAAAACTGCAGTGATGATGTTGGGTAAACGCATGTGATTTTACACGCCTAACTTAACTCTTTTCTGTGTTATTGTGTCTAATAGCGATCTGAACTGATCAGATTATCATGATGAGACTTAAAAGTGCCTTGGAAACACCATTTTCACATCAGAGTTACATCCACAATAGGCCCTTGGGTTCCGGGGTAAAAACCGATTCATTTAATTCATGATTGAATTTGAATCTTGATGCGTGGTGATTTTGGGGACTAGTTGTTTATGTGAGCTGCGCTTTGGTGAAAGTGGGTTTTTCATTACATGGAAAAGTTCTCAAATCTTTCTCTTCACACTGAACGCTGGTTGCTTTCTGGAAGGCTGTCAACAACTCTGTTTGGATTGAATTTTCATTTATTGCACAGGATCGCAACCACAGAAGCAGCATTACATAACCACATGATGTGGCCATGCACACAACAGCGCCACCGATGTTTTGGCTACCCAGGCTTAAAAAGGCAACTGAATGAATCCGACTACCAAAGGATTTACTTGGCTTTCTTCTCTTCTAACCTACCGTCATTAATTAGGCTTTGGATACACTCCAAAATCCATCTAGCCTCATGTCCAGGACTACTCCTTGTGGTGAGGACATCCAAGAATGCCACACGGAAACTAATCATGAATAGGCACAGTTTGGTCAAAGTTTGGCACAGACCATCAAAGCAACTATTCTCAGGCCAGTCGGTCTGCAGCCAAGTTTCAGCCTCTGATGGCGTCCGTCCACCAAACACAACAGACCATCAAAGGAACATCTTGACCACCCTTCAGTACTTGGCAGATGAAGAGCAGTTTACCAAAAGAAAGTTTGTTGTTTGGAAAGTGTTGTTGGATGTGATGATGTTTTGCCATGCATGGCTGAAAGAAGCAAGGAGGAAAGCAACGAGGATGGAGGGGATGATAAGAAAAATAAAGGTTGGTCAACACCAGGTCTGCCAGAGACACTGTCGGACTAAAAGGGGAGTGCAGAGTTTCCCGGTTGATGAGGTTCACAGCGGGTTTACTCATTAACCAGTCGGCTGGCAGGTTAGACACAATGGAAGGTGCCATGGTGTGGTGTTGGTGTGATATACAGTATGTCAAGCTAGATTTGGTGAGCGGCCAATATTTGTCTGCGACTGTCCAATGGCCATCATCTTTAAGAGGTGAATCCAGGTCAACCACGCCCACACATGCTGAGTGTGATACAAACTGTCTGATCAGCATGTGGAGGGTGTTGGGGGAAAACATGGGAAATAAACTTCAAGTAAAACGAGGTTGCGTCTTCCCTTCTGTTATATCATTACATCTTTTTTCTCCATGATGGAGAAATTACCTACCTAAATGAAAGTTAAGCAAAATTTCTCATGATAAAGAGAGATGCGAGTGATGATTTACAATAAAATCAGTTATTTAAAAAATCATCTTTTGCTGACAAAAGATAATTTTAAGGTTGTTGCACAAAACAACATTCCGACATTAAATAAAGTATATTGAATAAAATACTAAAGTGAATGAAACTTATGAGTGGCATCAAACAAGATCAACACATTGACAACAAACCCTTTAAAAAGGACCAGAAGGACTTCTGTCTATTTTAACAATAACAATATAATAATATAAGAGTAAATTAATAGATATCGCTGGAAAATTTAACAATGAAGTTTGAAATCTTGTAATATCACAAAATAATAATATAATAAGAATTCAAAACTATTTCAATAAGATTCCTATAAAGGGTTGGTGTTTAATAAAGACAAGGTATTTCCAGGCTGTTTTTGTTCCTTCTTACCCTATATCTAACACTATCCTTATTATTGTTATTTGACTCTTCGTCTTCTTCTCCCTTCGGCTTTTTCCCTCTTCAGGGGTCGCCACAGCGAATCAACGTCTTCCATCTTTCCCTGTTCTCTGTATCCTCCACTCTGACTACCTCCATATCCTCCATAAACCTTCCTCTCTGTCTCCTACCTACTTATTTTATTCACATGTGATTGACCTTTTTAATCACTCATATCAGCTTTATTTATTCTGTGATAGGCGATGGGGATTCATAAATAAAGCTGGATTGGTTTTTATAGCCCAGGAGATTTTAATGGACATTTTCTTTCACTTTTCAAGTCTTTGTGTAAATATACCTGCGTTTAAAATGTTTAGCTCTAATCAACTCCATTTTTGAGAATCCTTTCATGATTCTAATTCAGGTGTAAATAGTTGTCTAACAGACAGAGCAGAAAAGAACAGGGAAGAATGAGGAATACAAATTAGACAGACAAATGCAGGGCAGCGCTGCGGGAGAAGATTTGCCAATGAAAGACGCTGAAGGTGGGAATTCAATCATCCACAGGCTAAGGCGTTTGAGAAACCCTCCTGTGATTCTAATCCTGTTACAAACGCACACCAGCACAAACACGCAAACATTCACAAACATGGCAAGCATGAAAATACACATTCGCAACGAATGGCGAGGACTTCTCCTGGCTTCCCACTAACCCTTTACAAACAAGCAGAGCCTATGGGTGTTTACTATGCAATCAGCTGGCACGGCTCACACTCACTCTCTCTCTCTCTCTCTCTTTCTCCCTCACAAACACACACACACACACACACACACACAGTTCTAAAGCAGAGAGGTCTCACTAGTGAAAGTGCGTATAATGCGTATAATGTAACGCAACACCAATTTTATATATATAGATATATAGATATATATATATCCATCATCTTCCGCTTATATATATATATATATATTTGGTTGTTTTTTTTTAAATCGGTATATATAATCTGACATATAAAAGTCTGAAATGAAATACATTCACTTTCCCTCCTTGTCTGTATGCAGTCATATGTACAATGTCAAAATGTCAGAAGACCCACAAGATACTCCACAACCACAAACAACAACATGATGGCTGCACCCACAAACAACTGCCGTTATCCAAATCACATGTTCGTGTGTGTGCATGTGTGTTTGAATCAATGTGTATGATCTGTTTTGTGTTAAAGTACAACTGCAGCTGTGGAGAACATGGGAGAACATCCATACATTCTTGACATGAGTTCATTTTCGCAGCAATGGTGAGCTTTGCTTCACACAGTGCAGCACTTGAACACGTCCTCATGCTGTCTGAGACTCACATATAATGTCTCTTGACATGCACAAGGGCTCGAGCACTTAACAGTAATACTTTCTTCCAACTGCTGCCTGAAGTCGTTTTTGCGAGCTGCAGTAAGGAAGGAATGGAACCCCCCACTTTACCTTCGCTATCTGACAGTTAACGTGAGCAAACCCTGAGGTAACAGTACCTCACGACGGCAGTGGCACAGTATTATCTGTCAGTCTACTTTTACTTTTGGCAATTGAGTCTTTTTTGTTGTTGTTTTTTTGCACACAGAGCTGCTGTGTTTGTTGCCAGTGGGGGCTGTTGTTACAGCGTAGTTGTATTTGGAATACAGGAAATGTCTCGGCTCAGAAGTACAAACCGTGGCTCCACGTGGTTTACACGCCGACTAAAGCCCTGACCTTTTACAACGGTAAAGGGCTGGACATCCAGCATCTTCATTTCCATGATGAGATCACCGACTGGTTTAGCCCCGGTTCGACTTTTTACATTCTTCAAACGCTGCAGCGATAGGAACAAGCCCCGGGCCTCTCTTTGCGGTGGGTTTGGGGTTAGCAGCTTCTTTAGCGTCGTAGTCTGTCCAAACACAGTCAGCGTTTCAGGTGTTTATTTACACTGACCTCTCTGCGGTGGAAGTTACGGCAGAGGTGAGCAAAAAGGAGCGCTGGATTTGCTCAACTCAACCCACCTACAGCACAGTGCGCTAGCTATAGTGCGTTAGCGCGATGCTCAACTTGCCTCATTGGAGCGTTTTTTTATATTGTTTTTATCTGACTGAGAATTTAAAGTCGGTCCAATGTGTCTGATGTCTATTGGTCCAATATTTATTGTGCGCCGCTAGATAATTGTATTATTATCAATACATCTCTGTTCCTCGGTAATCTTCTCTCAGTGAATTATAGACACAAATTACTATTTATTTTCAGCAGTTAGGACCAGTTTGAACCAAGCACTGTCTCACAAATACACACAAGCAGGCGCGCGCACACACACACACACATGCACGCGCGCACACACACACATGCACGCGCGCACACACAGACACACACTTTGTGAATGAAATGTGGGCCAGCTCATTATGTCTCTTTGAAGACAGAGAACCATTGTTGCGAGGAAGGAATCCCACCCTCAGGCTTCCTTCCTCTTCTCTCATACTCCTCTTGTCATGTACAACTAGTCATTAAAAGTGATACTGAGTGAAATTCAAATGCTCACTGACTAACCAGGCCATGATTCTTATACTATTGCTGTTGGTTGAATGTCTATAATATGATTTGTCATCATGTGAAATGAAGATGTGCCTCTCTGTTATTTAATATGAATCTGTTGTGACAACATGTCATCATGTGTTAACAAACAGGTAGGTGATATCTCTTTCTGCCTTCCCAGAGCTTTCTACTCAGGTTTCACCCAGGGACTCAATGCGTAACCAGTGTCAACAGCAAAGGCTTGTAAAAGACCTTTGAAACATATCGGACAACGGAACGTTGTCAACAACAAGGAAGAGTCACTGTGGTAAGTATATACCTATTAGCCATTATGAAGCTGCTGGCCTATAGAACGGACACGTCTAGTAGTATAATTAGCCTTAGTGTGTGTGCTACAAAGCACAATAATTATCTGCTGCTGAATCGATTCATAACTACATCAGAATTGCTATGACGAAACATTTTAACTATTAACAGAACAATAGCCCCTAATGCTCTGTAGCATATTCCCACTGAATACACAATGTTTTGAATTAGCATTGAAATGAATTGGTCCTGTTCAATCTTTAAGATACGCACGTACC
>JBBMJM010120436.1:0-14220 GCA_037832705.1 Centriscus cristatus
CACACGCACACACACACACACACACACACACACACACACACACACACACACACACACACACACACACACACACAAAGAGCGTTAGACCAAGTGAACATGTGTGCACATGCCTGATGAACAGTTTGTTGTCGTACTTGTTCTGTTCGGCGTAGATGGTTGCGAGTTTCAGAGACATCTCGATGACGGCGTTGTCGTCCTGCAGAAACACAGGAAGCTCATGAGGTGCAGGTGAGCGTGTCGCACAGAGGGCGACGTCAGCTGGTTGCACACTCACCTGGGGTGTCCCACCTGACAGCATGAAGCTCATCGCTGCTTTAAACAGTTTCTCTGCCTGCAACAAACCAGAAGCAGGTGCAGATGCTGTTGCCATGGCGACGACAGAACATGACACAGCTGTGGCTGATACTCACGCTGTCAAGGTGACCCTGAATGTATGCCAGGTTTGCCATCTGAGGAAACATGGAGGATCAAGGGGATTCAGTCTGCAGGAGATCACCTGAGCGGAGGATTACCTGGCTGTAGGTGTAGATGATGGCCTGCCGGTTGTGCATCTGATGGGCCAGTGCGACGGCCTGGTGCAGGAAGGCAGACGCGGCCTCCAGCTGATCTCGATGGATGCTGAGCTGCAACCAACAGTGATCCATGAGCAGGGTAATGTGACCTCTGACTCGTCATCTTTAGGCAGTCACCCTATAATTGTACCTTCGCCTTCTTCAGCAGGAGGATTATCTCATCTTCTTTCCTCTGCGACGCGTCACGCTGCTCCTCATCAGAGCGGCTGAACAGGGAGAAGGCTGCAGGACACACGGTCCATGAGTGTCCATGGTTCTCAGACACACACACACACACACACACACACACATACCAACTGCAGCAAACACTAGTCTTCCTCCTCCTGCTCCTCCCTCTCCTCCTCCTCCTCCTCCTCCGGGTCGGCTCAGAACACACAGGTGCTGGTTGTGTTTGACCCAGCAAGTTGACCACTTTGCCACCACAGGCTGTGATGTCACCAAGCTGCCGGTCGGATTTGTCGTCCTTTAAAAACGTTTGGAAAAAAATGAAGAAAAAAGAGACGTAACATGTGACGTCACGATGTGTCATTGTCAGCGCGTGACGTAACATGCTCGATTAGCAGTGCTCGTCAATCATCAGCTTCGGTTTTGAAAAAACGTGCAGCGTAAATGAGTGACGTCATTGGACTCACCTGCACATGCGACCAGCGGCTGAGATGGATCGGGTCAACGTCCGACTGACAACAGCTGCGCATACACAGGGGGCCGCCATCTTTGCCAGCGAGCCCCTGAACGGAAGTGACGACACAGGACGATGCAGGCCCGCGAGGTACTGGAAGTTACTAATGTGGGAAAGCTTCACGAAAACAATCTCACTTCAACAGATATGTGTCCGCTCCTTTATTTCACATACACAAAAAATACTCTGGCGTCACTTTTCGTCGCCTGGAAAAGGTTCTCAAATAAATTTTCAAATGAATCACTTCATACACTACATTGTATCTGTGCACATCCATTGTTTTTTTGTTGCTGTTTTTACAATTGAACTTTCACAAATGAAAAATGTTTGATAGATTGTAAATCTATGTTCAATTACTTACAAGATGTGAACACTTGCAACTTGAATGCTTAAACACCGTTATTTTGTATATTCGCTGCAGTTTTTTGTTTTGCTTAGTTGATTTAGCTCATTTTTATTTTTACATTTCTCTTACTGGCTGGAGCTGCTGTAATGAATTAATTTCCCTTTGAGATCAAATAAAGCGCTTCAGATTCAGATCGTCCAGCAGGTGGCGCTGTAGTTCGCAATAAATCACAAACAAATCTGACGTTGTGTTGAAGGCGTTTATTGTAGAAAGGATGGTGACATATTGAACCGCATGAGTCCACACGTTTCATTCATGTTTCAGGCAACAAAAGTTTTCAAAAGTTTGTGCAAAGTAGCAGATTATCTAAGAGCTAACCTCTGACCCCAGCAGAGGATAACACCTTCATGAAAGCAAAAATGTTCGGGGTAGTTTAATAGCGTCACACATGAGCGCAGACTCTCATATCATTCTATCTGAGTATATCTGAGTTTTCTGAGTGTGGGGGGTCACGATTCTTGTTGCAGCATTGAGACTTCACAGAGGTGTGAAAAGATTAGATCTTCAGCAGCCTTGAACAAAAAACAGTGCACAAAAACATAAACCTGTCCCAGCTCACGTGAGCCGCTCATCTCCTTGCAACCAGCAAACGTGTGTCCGGCTGGGTTAAATCGTAGGCAACTGGACTTCTGGTTTGCTTGAAGACGTTTCGCCACTCATCCGAGAAGCTTCTTCACTTCAAGTCCAGTTGCCTACGATTTAACCCAGCCGGATACCATGACCTGGATGACTGAGAACCTTCACAGACAAACGTGTGTCACTTCGCCGGCTGATGATCAACGAACCTCTTCAGGTGGTAGCGCAGCACTCCTTTGGTCTTAAAGGTCTTTCCACAGCTGCAGGCATGCGGCCGCTCGCCGGTGTGGTCCAGCTGGTGGATGCGCAGCAGCGAGCTTGTGAAGAAGAACTCGCCGCAGGTGAGGCAGTAGTGGCTCTTCTCCCCGGTGTGTTTGGCTCTCTGGTGGCTGAGCAGAGAACCAGACGTGATGAAGCTCTGGCCGCATTCCTGACAGCTGAACGGACGCTCTCCTGTGTGGATCCTCTCGTGGGCTCTCCAGGAGTTGTGGTAGGAGAAGGACTTCTCACAGTACGAGCACTGGTACAACTTCTCCTTGGTGTGGCTCAGCCGGTGCACCTTCAGGTAGTGAGCGATGGTGAACGTCTTCCCGCAGTCGTCACAGCTGAAGGGCTTCTCCCCCTTGTGGAAGAGGGTGATGTGCGATCGCAGGTGGGACGACTGGGTGAACCTCTTCCCGCAGGTGGTGCAGAGGAACGGACGCTCGCCAGTGTGCGTGACCATGTGCGCCTTCAGGTGCGGCGACTGCGTGAACCTCTTCCCGCACTCGGCGCACCCGTAGGGCTTCAGCCCCGTGTGGGTGCGGTTGTGCAGCTTCAGGCCCTGCAGGCTGGAGAACAGCTTACCACACTCAGTGCAGCGGTAGGCCTTCAGGTCCTCGTGGGTCCTCTGGTGGCAGCGCAGGCCGCTCAGCAGCTTGAAGCCTTTGCCACAGGTGGAGCACAGGTGGGGCTTGATGTTGGAGTGGGTCACCTGGTGGACTCTGAGGCTCTGAGCATTCGCAAAGGTCTTGTTGCACTTGGTGCAGGGTAGAAGCTTCTGCCTCTGGTGTGACAGCATGTGGCATTTGAAGCCCTGGTAGGACACAAACATTTTGTTGCATTCTTCACAATGGTAGCACTTCTCACCCTTGTGCATCTCCAGGTGCTCCATGAGGTCGTCGTGTCCAATGAAACCGTCCCCACAGAAGCAGCACTTAAACGGTTTGGTCCCCGAGTGTGTCCGATGGTGCGTCTTCCAGTCCCTCCTCAGGGCGAAGGTCTTGTCGCAGTAGAAGCACTGGTAGGGCTGCTTGCGGCCGTGGATCTGCTCGTGGATGACGAGGCTGAGCAGCGTGGGGTAGGTCTTCCCACACTGCCAGCACTGGTTGGGTGTCTGGCCCTGGTGGATCCTCTGATGAGCCTCCAGGTGGGACAGTTTGTAGAAGCCCCTCTCACACTGGGAGCAGTAGACCATCTTTCTGCCTGTGTTGGTGGGGAGCTGCTGCCGCACTGGGAAGTGGCCAAACTCGGGGTGATTGTCTGCAAGACAGCAAAGGTCAAAGGTCATGTCAAAACAGGGACAGTACTTTTTTTGTTCCAGTCGCAGCAGAACACGTGGAGGTGTAACTTCCCAGGTGAAAACGGAGTTGTCAGGATTCCACATACAACGACACCGTATCAACATTTACATTGACAACAAATACATAATGCTGCGTGCCACCATCTTGGATTCTGGTCCACTGAGTCAGACCAACGTTCAAGACGGATTCGCCGGGTTAGTCATTCCATTTCCTTCCTGCTCTGAAAATGACTTGCATTCTGACCACATATCCTCCTGTCCAACAACCCATGAGTCATGTTCGTACCCAAAGACAGGAAGTCCTGTCCATCCAGCCACTCGCTGCAGTCAGTCAGTTTGACAAACAGCTGCTTGAGGAGGGGAAAGGACGAGACGTCCATGTCTCCGTCCGGCTCCACTTTGACCTGGACGTTGCCAACAGTCTGTGAAAACAATCAGAAGATACAACAAATAGTCAGCAAACAGCCAGACATACGTAATGATTCAGCACTTCATGATCAATAAAACCTCAGTTCTTCAGCTTTTCGTCTGATCTCTCTGTAGAAAGATTTTGTTTCATATTAAACAAAAAGAGAAACTGTTGATTCACTGATAATGATGATATATGAACATTGTCTACTGTGTAACACGTGATGAGTATTGTATATTGTGTAACATGTATAAACCATGACTGTATAGATACAAATCTTTCAGATTTTGTTCATCTGATTCCAGTACATGACGTCACAGCCGTAATCTCTGGTTCCAAACATCGGAACCAACAGATCAACCGGGCCGGCCTCCTCAGCTGAAAAGCCACCGAACCAACCGAACTCCATTCAGAACCTGCTCGTTTCTGTCTCTTCTGGTCGGTCCATTCAGTCGGAACCTGCAGCCTCTTCCTCATCACCTCAAATCCGAACCCAGAGATGGAGCGGACTGTTCTGAGGCAGAGCACCGGTTGTTTTGAATGGAGTTCTGTTAGCGCGGTTAGCTTAGCGGCTAACACTGAGCGGGTCGGGACTCACCCGTGAATCCGGGCCGGAGTCCATTTCACCGGCTCTCTCAGATCCACTTCTATGGCCGACGAGGTTCTGGACTCCTGGTTCGGTCTGTTCGGGAACCAAACAACAGGCAGCTCGTTCCGTAGCTGCAGGTACCACTTCCGTGTCAAGATTCCACTTCCGCCAAACCAGAAGCACACTGACAAATCAACGTCCAAACTTTTGATGTGACACGTCTAGTTTATAAACGGCACCAGATCGTGCTCATTCTGACCCAGAACAACGTGGTCTACTGTTGGCTCTGGTGCTGAATTTTCTGTTCACAGGCAGATAACTTAACAGCCCGTCGAAAGAGGTTCTGTCAAGGTTCGGATTCATCCACCGTGTGGATGAGCCAATCAAAGCTGAGCCTGGGCAGGAGGCGGGGCTAAGAGCCAGCTTCAGAATGAGACAGGTGGAACCAAGATCCAATCAGATGAAACGTTCTCACATAACCTGAGAACCTCTCACTATTATAACAGGACCATAGGAGGAGTTCCAGTCTTAACATGTGTAACAGAAAAACAGTCATGTTTACAAAGATTGAATGTTTATTACAACTGTCAAAGAAAATGTAAGGTCATGTCATCATAGTCATGAACAGTTACATTGCGCGCACCCTCATTCAAATTACAGACACGTTGATGTCTAAGAGTTAAAACAGGAGGTTGAACTGGTTGGCTGCAGCTACCATGTGTCAGCACTGGATCAGATGCAGCATGAGCAGGCTACGCCATCCTAGTCCCAGAGGAGCAGCCAACAGTAGCGCCACCTGCTGAAGAAACAACAATTTTTTTTTCTCAAGAGATCCAAGTTTGAGAAGAAAAATAATCAGAATGGTCAATATTGCCACATGATCACAATCAGACATGAAGCCTATAACCATCTGTTGCTATGGTGATACAGCGCTCAGTTGATTGTGATACGTGACTTAACAGTCTGGGATCAGACAAACGCTTCGGTTAGTCTTTGTCACAGCACACCGCTCTGAGAACATACTGCCTGGCGGCGGAGCTACAATTCGGCCTTTTGTTCACATCATCTCCCAGTGGACACTGCAAGTCACTGACTCCGCCCATCTCACACAGCAGAGGACATCAGAATGCAGCTGCAGTACCTGAATGGGTGTTCGCCTTCATGTAGGGCCAAGTCTTTCTGCTGACATTGGAAGTTCAGCATATTTTCTGTGGGACCTAGTTAGAGAGCAAAATCAGAACAGGCAGACAACTGGAGTAAGGACATGGTTCCATCTGCCTGGATCAGATTACGCTTCGGTCCAATGTCGTCACCGCCCCCCCACAGTGAACAGTCTGCTAGGGGAGGAGCTTCTGACGGCCTTTCATTACATCATGTCCAGGCAGCAGAATTAGTCTTCCCTCGAAGGAGCATCGGATCACAAACATTCATTTAATACTGTTTTCAGTAAAATTGAAGCTGTTGAAGATTTAAAGGAAAAATATTATGAAAAGTCAAAGTGGGCATCAACACCACTGAAGCATAAATAACGATTCATTTTAGATGAATAAAAAAGCACGTTAACATGGTCGTCTTCGACCACAATAGCTACCAAATGCTAGCTGTGAGAACGCTGACAGTTTTCGCTCTTCTTCGCCGACCGTACTTAATCAGGACGGCTGAAATTCGAATGTTACAGCAGCTACTGCCGCTATATGGGCCAGAGTGATGAATCAACGCACACAGAGGCAGTTCGAGCAGTCAAGACTTACCTTCAAACGGACATGCTTGTCCAGGAGAGAGTCAGCAAACATTTCGCTCGAAGCTGTTGCGGGTCACTTCTTAAAAAACATTCGGAAAACGAAGCAGAAACGTCAACAGCACCAACATTCTGCAAGCATGTTAGAAAACCCACATGTGAATGAAACTGTTCTGTGCGGCGGCGCCATGTTTCTTTTGTTCTCTCCAGCGACCAATCACAGGCCATGAGGCCAATGCGCTTCTTCTTCTTCGGGTTTATTGGCGGTTGACAGCGATGTTGTTATCGCCACCTGCCGGCGGACATGTTCATGTATTATGTTACCACTATGATTGTTATGATTATTGCTTTACAATAAATACGACAGCAGATCAGTCATTGGACAGGTGACAGACGAAGAGTGGCTTCAGTCTCTACTTCCTGTCTCCTGTCTGGAAGTACGTCCAAAAAGGAACACATGCTAAATTTCAGTAACCCCACTAAACCATGAGAATGATAATATTCTCAAGTGAGGTCAAAACTTCACTTTTGGTGTTTTGGCCTCACATACCAGTTCTGGAGTTTCAATAATCCAAACAGGAACTGTTTGTCTTTAGATTAGTTATACATCATATTTAGTTGAACCTCTTCTGTATTCCAAACAAAAATTAAATTGGGATTATCAGTCGCATGCTCAGTGTGGAAGCTGCTGTTCTGAGGATTGAATGTCACATGACCTGAGAATGGAGAAACTGAAAGGATGGACTGAAAACCGCTCAGCAACAAATGTGTATGTTTGTTGTATCACATTGACCATGACCACAATTTACCTTCAGGTGAACATGAAGCAGTCTCATTGTGAACTTTACTGGCTCTGACAGAAACACACAACAACACAGATAAATAAACGATTTAATAGAACTTCTGCTCAAAAGATCAAATTTACACAAATGATGTTCATCTGCTGCTAGTACATGTGCTGTCCAGGTTACAGTCTGATCCAGACTAGTTGGATGTAGTCTACAGTCAAGTCCGGTCTACTGTCTGGTTTGGTATTGAGTCATGTCTAGGACCAGTAGTTTGGTCGTCAGGCTGCTGGTTTGACGGCTGGACACTTCAGGACCAGAACAAACCAGGAAGTAAAAGAGGCACAATGAAAGAATGCAACCTTGATTTAAAAATGACAAAAAAAAAATAAAAATGAAAGTCCGTGTTTACTCTCAGCATCTCCATGGCAATGGGAACTAGACTCAACCGTGTGTGTCTCTCTCACACACACACACACACACACACACACACACATGGGCGGAGCCAGTCAGACGGGCGCTAGCGTCGATAGACACCAAAGGCCACCAGGCTGAGGAAGATGGTGACTCCAACCAGTGAGGCAGTGGCGGGCGCTGTGAAGAACTGGCGGTACTGGATCTGACAGTACCACAGCACAGACAGCATGAGAACCAGCAGCGGGACCATCATACTGCCCACGTTCAGAGCCACCTGCACCTGGTCAGCGGGCCGCGCACCCGCCGCCGCCCGACCAGCGTGCTGGGAGATGTGGCAGTGGAGAACGCAGTTGTGCACCAGGTTGAGAGAAGCCAGCGTCTGCGTGTCGTCTTGCAGCAGCTGACCCTGGTAGATCAGACGCACCTGCTGCTCCTGACCCGCAAAATAGGTCCTGCACAGGTCAGAGGTCAACATGAGCAAACCGCAAGAAGATATCTCTATGTGCTGTCGTCATATCATCAGTGTGTGTTACAGCTGATGATGCAGAGATTGTTGTGAGTTGTGCTCATAGCTACAGCTTTGTCAACTCGCCATTCCATCATGCGCTACTCGGTTACTTCCTCTTGTTCTCTAAAGTCTCAATCCACTCAGTCGCCTGTTCAAAGACTATCAGTATCGATCATCAAATGAATTCTTTCTGCGCAAAAAAAAAACAATCTGGAAAGATAAAGTTGAAGAGCTGCGTGACAGAAGTGACAGGTAGTTGATGATCAAAACTAAGTTGAATAACACATCATTTTAAATTGAAAAGCTGAAAATGAAAATGATCCCAGTATTGTTCCTCCCCAGCATGTGACTGCCTTTCAGAGGGAAATGACCCTGATCATTTTTATCAACCAACAAACACCGATCAGACTGCTGGAAAACAATGTGAAGGTGATCAGATGTCTCAACTGATTCCACAAATATTTCACAGACGTGGCTCAGCGTGTGTAGGGGTCACCTGACATGCCTCCTGATTGGTCTGTGATCTTACCGTTTGATGTATCCAATGGTGTCCTGTGGTTGGACCTGAGCTGTTCTCTCTGTGTCGTTCAAAAATTTCAGTCTGACCACCATGTTCCTCTGTGATGATGAGTCTTCTCCTCTTCTCCTCACCCCTTCTCCTCCAGCCTCCTCCTGACCAACACCCCCCTGCCTTCCATCTTTCTCAGGCTCATTTGGAGGGGAGGCAGCAGGGGACGGAGCTTGCACACTGCTGTCATTAGTCGAGGTGGATGCTGAGGTTGAGGAGTCGCTGGAAGTGGAGGGTGTGTCCTGGTGGGAGGAGCCTGTGGCCAATGAAGGGGAGGAGCCTGCAGAGGTGGCGAATAGGTGCTCCTGGTGCTCAGAGGTACGGGTGGAGATCCAAGCTAGCAATAGCACCAGAATGAGGAGGAACGACCCAAAGAGCAGCGTCACCTCATCTCCTACGCCCTCGATCAGCGCCATTGCCCACGCAGGCAGGTTTGGGTTTGGGTGGAGCGCCTGTACACAGGGGGCGGGGCTTATCAGTAACATTTAACAACTCCTTGATGCAGCTGGTTGTGAGTCATTCATTTATTTTTGTTATTCACTGAGCAACAAGTGATGCTAGCATACATCACAACACGAACATCACAAGCTGATATCCAACTGAGTCACGTCAGTTCGTAGTCAGTCTCAAGTCTCTCACATACACACACACACACACACACGTGCCAGGTCTTGTTAGTAGAGCTCGGCGGTGTAGGTGAGAAACCAGGTCTGAATGACGTGAGTCAGCTCCAGTTAGCAGATGCTAGCTCGGGCAGATTCATCATCTGTTGTTAGGGATACAAATAATACACTGACGCTTTAAAGTAAGCCTTACAACCACGGTGACCCGAATTGTCTGAAAACGGAATACCTATCAACTGAGAAGACGTAAAAGCTAAATGCTACCTGCGTTCCACGCCAAACTCCGAGTCGGACAGCAGGCAGCTAAGCTACATGCTAATAGCTAACCGCGCAGGTCAACTCGACATCAAGCACAGACGGTGTTTTTCAGCGGGGACAGAAGACCTTACCGTTCAGCTCGTAAACCTCATATCAAGAGTTAACCTGCACGCCAATTAGGCTAATCCGCCCCCAATTGTCATCAACGCTGCAGCTCTCCGCACTTCCTGCCTCTTTTCCTACTTCTGCGGATCTTTTTTTGCACGAGATGATGCAATTGCGCCGCTGCTGGTCATTTTTATTTTAAACTCACTGACTCGCAGGCTGCGACTCTGTCGACTTTATCGCAATTTTCAGCTACTTTCTGAAAATGAGACAAAAGCGACTAGCGACAAATCTAGCGACTTTTTTGGTGATCAGAGGCTCTAAGATCGCGGGAGGGGGGAAATAATTGCGCCGTTCAGAGAAAGAGCCAGAGAGAGGCAGTGGAAGAGACACACAAGACGAGAGGGGCGGGGCGGAGTTGAATAGATGCCTCACTGGCGCTGCTGGCCGATGGAGAGCGACGTCGCCATACCGCGGCCATCTTGCCACGGGGTACTCTCGCTCATTCATAACATTGCGTCTATTGCGCATGTACTTTAAAATTACCATAATTTGCTCAATTTCAAACTGTTTGGCTTATTATAAACATCATACTTGCAGTTATACTGCGTACTAATGGACTTTTCGAGAAGAAAAGTTACTATTTGTCCAGTTATGGCCACGTTAGTAATGTTTGCAATAAACCAAACAGTTTGTAAATCTGTCAAGATTTCAGCAAGTTTAGAGTAATATTTTTTGAGCACTCACCTTCCTACCACCACTTATACAACGTATTCGAATTAGAACCCTGTGGCAAGATGGCCAACGGTGAACGATGTTGTAGGCTCCTCCTTGAGGCAACTAGCCTTCTATATATATGTCTATGGCGTGGACCGTTGCTTCCTTGTCACGCACACCCCACCCACTACTTCTGGGCGGGCTAATAGGTACTTCCGATGCTGGGGAGTTGGCAACACTGCTCTGTCAGATTTGGGGTCACAGATGGTTACAAATACAAATACATGCGTGTTTTAATTGACAGAAGATACGTGATTGAATAAAAATTAATAAGAGGCAGGTAGATAGATAGATAGATAGACAGACAGACATGGATTTACCAGAGATTCTAGTACTTTTTTTACCTTTAAACAAAAGGTTAAGTTGTATTTTTGTAGAAATTGTATGAAGAGCGCACACACACACACACACACACACACACACACCTGTGTACAGGGTGTGTACAATAATTATGTAATTTATTATTATGTGTATTAATTTGTATATTGATCAGCCATTGGACCAAACATGACCGAGGAGGGACCGGAACACTTGCGGGTTACGCGTCGGCTCGGAGCCGCTGACAGGCCGGGGAGGAGACTTGATCGGTGGACCTGTCGTGTCCTGTAGGAGAAGCAGCAGCCGCTCGGCACACATCTGTACACCGGTGTCGGTCGCTGGTTGGCGACTCCCCCGGCCTGGGAGGCTCCGTCTCCGCACTGGCTCAGCTGCTGGAGCCGATTCTAGTGATGCAGGTAGAACCCAGAATGGACGGGAAACAGCGAATAACTCTTTAAATATGTGGACTAATCTGTCGCGGGTTTGGCTCGTGTGTTAGCCGCTGTCTCTGGTTTCATCCTCCGCCTTTGTGCTCATGTTTTCCCCCGGAGTTCCTCCCCCTGCGGCGCTGGGCGGAGTTTCATACCGGACTAGACGCTCCTTTTGTCGGATCCGTTTCGACCTGACTCCCCGGGGTTTACGGCAGAAAAAAACACAATTACAAAGCCCCAAAATAACCCAAAGGATCACCGAGGTGTGGACTGCTAATACTGTTGTCGTTTGGAATCGCACGGTGAGTATTTCGTTGTGCTTTTAAGTAGATTTCTGGGTTTTTCTGCTCGGTTGTCCCCGAGTCCTCCGAACATTCATGGCGGCTTCGCAGTGGAGGCTTATGGGCAGCAGCCAGTCATGCAGCCCGCTCAGCACCACAATCTCTAGATTCAGCACATTGAGCGGATTCCTTCTTCGCACAACATCGACATTTTAATTAATAATAGGATCATTTTCGAATCAAACGCGGTGTCGTCGACCACTTCGACCATTTTTAACAGTTTTACTGAATAATGTGGTGACCTGCTCCACGCGTCACATTGGGCTCCATCGGCTTGAAATAATTATGCAATTAAATATTTGGACTTCCAGTCAAATCGTGTCGCAGTTTGCACTTTTATCCAAAATGGTTGTGTCGGAGGCTCCGCGCGTGTCAGCGGAAGCTACGTGCTGACTCCTGCCGGAGGACTGACGCCATTGCTGGGACAGCTGCAGCCGGCGGCCCGCTGCTCCCAGCAGCCCCGCGCGGGCTCCACACTCCGCGCAGGAAACCGAAGATCGCGGCGAACACAAATACAGCAAGTAAACCCCAGTGAATGGCGGTGAATTCAGGAGTAAAGAATTATATCCAGGCGGATTTATTAACGAGAACACATGGGTGGTCAGGTGAAATAGCTTCTAATCTTCTTTAATCTGCTTCAACTCGCTGGTCAAACACTTTGACCTTCCAACGGCCACATGACAACCTGTAGCCGCTGGCAGGGCGTCTGAGAGCGGATCGCTCAGTCAGAGACCCGCCGAAGAGCTCAGCTCCTCATCCCACAACAACAACAACAACAACAATTACTGTACTGACTTCGTAGAACCCAACTCTACTTTCCAGGAGTTAATCACCCTCACACAATGAGTCACAAGCGCCAGGTGTGAAACTGAAATGACGCAACAATGTATTTGAATGAAAAAATGGAACAAATATGACGTTTTTAATGCTAATGCTAATCGAAATTGAAGTGAAAGCTAGTTTGGAGGTTCTTGGTTTAACCATACCAAACGGAACAACAACATACATCTTATTAAAGAAAACTCACAGGGAATGGCTTTCATCAGCTCTCAAACTCTCAAAACACGTGCTACTGCACCTGAACACGGGGCAACGTCACATCCGATTAAAACAACCGCCAAAATAAAAGCCCCTGACAAGTCAGAACAATTACAAGAATACAATACAAATACGGGTAATTATGTAAAATGTAATGTAATCATGTAAATGAATATATGATGACGAAAATACACTGACTCGTAATGGCAATGTGTGTTTACGTGAATGATCTGCGATGTTTGCTCCTCCAGACTGCATTATTGATCAGTGTTCTTTTTAATGAGGAAAAAGCAAGACACACGCTTACCTACAGTGTACTGTAACCGGTACTGAGCACTCCTGTGCGTGTGTTTTCGGTGTGTAGGAGCACGGGGCGGAGTAAGCTCCGTCAGTCGCTGCATGATGAACGGTAGCAGCGGCGTGTCTGCAGCTCAGAGTGCCAGGATGAAGATACAACCAGGTACACACACTGTGTGTGTGCGTGTGTGTGTGTGAGTGTGAGAGAGAGCCATGTCCGCAGTATGTTTACAATGTGAACAGTATGTTTGCAGCATGTAAAGTGTGTGTAGTGTGTGTAGTATGTATACAGTGTGTGTACATATACCGTACCGTGTATATTTTGTTTGTACACTGTGTGTACAGCATATACAATGTGTGTGTGTGTGTGTGTGTGTGTACTGTATGTGCAGACGACTGGAGGAAGGAGGACTGTCTGACTCTCCTGGAGAGAATCCGCAGTCTGCTGCCGGACGGAGACGCGATGAAGTATAAGACGACAGAATCCCACTTTGACTGGGAGAAAGTTTGTTTTGGAAACTTCACGGGAGAAATGTGTCGCCTGAAATGGCAGAAAGTCTCAACAGAGGTACGAATTCCAGGTGTGTCGTTTTTTTCCCCAGTGACACGGCATCTTCTGTTCTCCGTCCAAACTTTACATGAAAGAACAGAACCTCACACTCATCTTCAACAGATATTCAGTCTGACGACATCATCACAGCAGGAGCTGTCTCTTTCTGTCTCGCTCTCTTTCTCTCACACACACAAACACCCCCCCCCCACACCCCCAGTATCCATGGTTACCGGCAGCTGTTTTGTTTGTGTGTCTCAGGTCAGAAAGTACCGAACCATGACGGAGCTGATCATTGACGCCATGGAGTTTGTGAAGAACCCGTACAAAGGCAAAAAGCTGAAGGTGAGAGGGACGAGTCAGCTGACATACTCACTTCCTGCTACCGGAATGAAACAAAAAATGGAATGACTGATGTCTATTAGTGGGGTGGGGGGCTTATGACTTATGATGATTTGTAAGCAGCTTCGGTCTGCAGCCCCATTACCATGGTGATACATCCTGCTAGGAAATGGTCATTTACACCAGGGGTGTCCAAACCTTTTGCAAAGGGGGCCAGATTTGGTGTGTTAAAAATGTAGGGGGGCCAACCTTGGCGGACGTTCTTTACATATAACAGCAATTAATTTAAATAAATTTCAGCAAGCCATTCTGTGTTTCACATTTGCTTTTTT
>JBBMJM010120504.1:0-10770 GCA_037832705.1 Centriscus cristatus
TTACAAATGTGTAAAGAGAAATCGCAAACCTTTCGGGACGAAGATGTTGATGACGATGCAGATTCCGGTCAGCAACAGGGTCCCCGCTTGGCACTTCCTCCGTCCGATGACGTTGAGGAAATAGTAGATCATCAACTTAGCAGGAACCTCGATTGCAGCATAGATGAAGTGTGTGAGATACACGTTCAGACCGAATCCAGTGATGTTTAGGCTGATTCCGTAATAAGTTGAGGCAACGCCGTACCTGCAGAACACAAAGAACACGTCAAACGATGAGCAGACGCTGAAAGCAGATCCACTTTCTCCGGGCTGAGTTGAGTCTATAGCGGGCTAGCTCACCTGAAAAGTGCTCAGAGGTGTTCAGGGGGCCCTGGTGCTTACTTTATGCTGTGTAGGGAGTTTGCTTTGGGCCCGGGACTATAAATTACTTTAAGACTCAGGGTACCCCCCCACCCACCCCCCATCCCCCCAGCCGAGTGCATAGTTCAGCCTTGCTAATGAGCGTTTGAAATTTACTGGCAGCGAAATGAGGATCTCAGGTGTCACAGGACATTAGAAGAGGAGCGCATGTGGTATGTCTGTGGAGATAGTCCAGGGCTACTTGTAACCTTAATTCACCGCCGAGCACTTAAAAAAGACATTAATAGTTAATAAAACGTTGAGCTGGTGACGTCCACCACTTCTGTAACATGATATTCGCTGTGTGTGTGAGTCATCATAGATCATGACAACGTCCATGATAGTCTATTGAAGTGGTTTCATTGGGATTGGTTAATCATGTCCAGACAGCCACTGTTCGGTGTCATATGTGTGTTTGTTGTCAACCGCATACTGGGTTGTAACTTGATGCTTTGTAGGAACCCACCACACGATCCCCATCAGCAGCGTGAGCTGTCTCATCTTTGGGGTCTTTACTAGTTGGAGGTAGGTGTTTTTGTCCTGCTTTTGCCAGAGTTGAATGTTGGATAACGTCTGCGGAGAAGTAGAGAAATTTAAATGTTAGTGAGTAAGCAAGTTTAAGATAAGTTTGGGGCTTTGAAAAAGAAGAAGTTGCATCTGACACACGCACACCCACCCACAAATATGACCGGACAAGCCTGTTTCTCGCGTTGTCTGTATACACTCTCTACATTTCATGTCTAAAGGAACAACACAATGACAGTAGGAACGGCAGACTCTGCACATTCTCAGTCTGCCGTCTGACGGAAATAATAATACTCCTGAAGGATGTAAACTGTTCGATAGTTGTCCGATTTAGAGTGTGTCAACAGTGAGCTGTGGGTGTGTGTCTGTGGACCATCGGTGGAAAAAAGAGATTCTCATGCATTTACCTCATATTTCAATTGGGATGATAGTTTTTGTTTCTTGTTGACCTGCGAACATTTATCGAGGTAAAACTGGGCCTTCTCCACTTTACCTTTGGCTAAAAGCCACCGAGCAGATTCAGGAATCCACCTACAAGATAAAAGGGGAAACATTCAGACTCGGTGAATGTTCATCAAATGAAATGAAGGAACAATTTTATGAGAACATGTCCCAACAGTCCAGATACATTGAAATCCCATCTTGGTCAAATCAAGAAATACAGGGAAATAACTTACCACCAGGTCAAAATGGCAAAACCCAGGGGGGCTGTGACAACCATGATGAGTGGGCGCCAGTCATTGAAAAGGAAGGCCAACGCGGCCAGCAGCATGTTCCCCACCGACCAGACCAGGCTGCCGATCACACCGATCAGCGACCTGTGATCTGTGTCAACCCATTCAATGGCTGCAGGCCGACAGGGAGGAATCACAGCACATATGACAACAGTTTGGTCCAATTCCTCTTTAAATATTTCATCAGCCCACGGCGCTAACTGCCTCCCACTGCTCACTGAGAACTATGGAGATGATGCTGATTCCTGTCAGCCCAAAGCCGGTGAGAAATCTCAGCACTGCAAACATGATGTAGGAGTTGGCAAATGTGCTGGAAAAGGCAAACACGATCGAAAGGACGTAGGAGGCCAGGAGACAGGTTTTCCTCCCATACCTAGAAAAAAAAAGACAAAAAAAGACACGTTGGAAAAACAATGTCTACAGTAAGTGAGCTGACTCAGATGTTAAATAACACCTCGCACACATACTTATCACACAAAAAGCCAAACGCGACGGCGCCGATCATCACTCCTATGAAGAAGATGGTGCTGGTGGTTTTATTCAGGTGTTTTTGGTCACAGACAAGGTCCCACTGGAACAGAAGATCATGAGACGTGGGACACCAGGTTTTTAGCAGTGAATGTGTAACAATGTGCAGTTAATATTTTTCTGTGAAAGCAAACACCGATTGTAAAGATGCTCACAGACACTTGAGCCAGGAGTGACCTGAGGAAACATATTAACTTCCACAAAGTAGGTCGGCATCATCACACAAAAAATAGACACACATACGACTGGAACATGAGAAATAACATTGACATTTTTGGGGACAGAGTTTAAAAGTCAGTCAGTTTAAAATAGTGTGTTTTGTTGATGGAGCCAGCTGTCAATGACCTTGAGTGAAGGTCATTGATATGTCTTGTTAAGATACTGACTCGGCTGCCTGCTGTTCAAATTATAGCACATCAGTGAGAGGGTCGGTACCTCTGTTGCCAAGGTGGAGCTGAAGCTGGAGTTATAAAACACCCATCCACTCCGACACTGGACCGTCGGCAGCTCAGAGCTGTCAGTGATGTTGGACAGGAGCTGAAACTGAGGCTCTGCAAACATCTCACAGGACCGCGGGGCTCCATCTCCTCTCACGGGGATGCTGACGGACAGTTTCTGTGACTGAGTCAAGTTCCCGAAGCGTCCAGTTTCGTCGTCCTCCAGCGAGCTGATGTCACAGTGGTGCGGCGGGATGGCGGCAATGAAATTGTTGAGTAAAAAGTGACAGGGCAGAACGATTCGAGGGGAGCAGAGCAGGATGATCATGATGATTTGGAAAAGTCCAAAGCCATCAATCTCCTCGAGGATCGTCTCAAACTTCATTCTTCTGAAAATAAGGTCAGGCCGTAAGGTGACAATGACACATCAAGTTTGTGTGAAGAAAAGAAACCTTCCTCACCTGTGTAAGAGAAGTAATGACTGGACGGCTGAGGTGTTGGAGCAACACTGATCTGATTGTCCTCATGTGAATGACCTTTGGACAAAAGGTTGTTAAATATTGCAGACAGTTACTTATTAAACAAAGACCTTCATTTTTAAAGGCATCTGTCTGAGGATGCAAAGAATAACCCAGATTCACGGCTGACTCATCAATAAATCCATCAAGTTAACAGGGAATTTGCCATTATTGTATTGTTTTGAGGGTCAGAGATCATCGGCTTCTATTATCATTTGACATTTACATATCAGGTTTTTATTTAAAGGAGAAAGCATGAAATATTCATCTTGATACTGAGAGATTTTTAGAAATAATTTAAACACTTGTTTAGTTGTTAAAATTGTAGGGGAAAAAAATCCAGTCACACCAAATATATTCAGTGACAGCAGCTGGTCAGGTGTTGTTGCTTTTTTAGAACTCAGCTGAAGTCACAGTGGTGCTTATATAGTTTAAATATATACAATACATTTCACTTACCTCATAGCAAAACGAATCCATGCACTGTGTGCTTTTGTCCAGCAGGTGGAGCTGCAGCTTCCCCTAATGACGAGAAAGACCAGTGCAGAACAAAACCAGCTGGAGACAGAGATCATGGTTACTGTACATGCACAGTTTTAAAACTTGAAAATGTGTCTGTATTACGATTTAAAAAAAACAAAACAATGAACAAGTTTTGCTTTGCTCCAATTCATTTGTTCATTCATCTTCTCGTGCTTGCTCCAGTTTCGGGTCACAGTCGTGCTGGAGTTGATCCCAGCGGTCAAAGGGTGAACGTCAGGGTACAACGTGGACGAGTCACCGACTCAGTAGCGCCACCTGAAAGACAGACAACCATTTACACATACAGGGAATTTATAGTAGCTGATTAACATTTGCACTTTAGAGGTGGGAGGAAGCCGGAGAACCTGGAGAAAACGCACACAAGACACGGGGAGCACATGTGAACTCACACAAACTCTCATGTTTGATGTCTGAATTAACATTCTGCCTTCCATCTTGTTTTCTAACATATAAATGGATGGACACAACCTGTGTGTGTGTGTGTGTGTGTGTGTGTGTGTGTGTGTGTAGCGGGAGAGAGTGAGAGTGCTAATTTTCCACCTGCTAGCTTGCTAGCTAGCATCCCATTTGAACCAACTACTAAGTTACATGTTACGTTCACATTTCCTGCTGAATTTGTTGACGTTCAGTGAAATTAGTTTATGTACTTTTCAGTGGCATCACAAACTCTCAATATTCATAAAAGTGACAGACACCGCGCACACGTTAATATGTATACACACACACACACACACTCACACACACACAAATTGCTCCTAGCAGCAGACAAACATTCTCATGAGAAAGCTAATTTTGTTTCTTTCTTTTTTTTAACCCACCGGAAGCCAAACAGCCGACTTTGTTTGTGGCTTTCCACCCAAACACCATCTCTGCAGTCTGTCTGTGTGTGTGTTCCTCCTCACAGGAAGTGATCCAAAGGTCACCCAGAGGTCAGAGGAGACAGATGGATGAATTCAGTGCACTTACACCTGTGGACAAAGTAGACACATGTAACATCACTGTGTGGTTTAGGTCTGTGGCAGAAAACCAGAGTACCTGGAGGAAAACTAGACACCAGTGATGTGAAATACGTCTGTGGCTATAATGAAACATCTCACTGGAAAAATACAACTTTTACCGCAAAACTGACCTATACGTTGCACAGATGTATGCAGATGTGTGTTTGCTTGACAATGAGACATTTAGATTTTACGAGGAGTCGTCGACCATAATTTCTCAGATTTTTCGAATGATAGTTTGAACAGATGTTGAAGAATAACTTTTGCCGAGTTTAACATTTATTTGAAATAAATTAGGTATGTTTGTCTTCTTGTGTTTCCGTCCCACACTTACATAACTGGGGACATTCAAACCACTTATTGCCCCGAAAAGGATTTGTTTTATATTTGTGAAGAAGGTCCATATTTAGTTTTATTCTGTTCATCGATGGTGGAAAATCCCATCAAAAGGCTCATTGTTGGACATTTTCCTCATCAAGCCGAGCTGTTCTGTGAAGGAGTCAAAGCATGAGGACGACTGAGCGATCATTGCATAAGCGCTTATTGTCTCAGCGCTTCCCAGATCAGGACAATTGCTGAAAACACAATTCTGGGCTGGAGGATTGCAACTTTGCCAAACATTGTGTTTCCGACCAAGTTCCCACACAAAGACAAAGCCCCAAAATACGACACAGGGCTGTTCATTTGCCCGTTTGACTGTGACGTAAGTTATCATTGTGCTATTCTATCGCAGCACCGCCAACGTGGTCTGATTCTTCTGGAGTCACGCACGTTGGATCGGATCGGCTGTACGACGATGGATGTCACATGTACTTCAGATTAATATGGGTTTTTGAAGAAGATGCTAGTTGTCAACGTTTAACCAAATCTCGGAGAGACTTGTTCTGATGTGACACCCACCATGTTTTTCCACACCTACCGGACACAGGCAGCGTTAGAACGTACATGACACACCTCTTCGGTTACAATCCAAACATCGATGCTCAAATTCCTACATGGGAAACTTGATGTTTGTTTGCTGGGAGACTCGAGCTGCATCAGGAGGTCAGCCCAGCTGAAGCGTCTCAGTGTCCTGGGATTGGATCAGAACATAAACAAAATGTCCCCGGATCAGCGTTTTGGACAAATGTCTGGAGACATGCCGGGGTCCCCAAGGACTGACATTTGAGAAGATTGAAATGTGAAAGGCCCCGGTCAGCTCACACTGTGACACAGCTGCGTTACTGTTCGCTGTAACAACGTAATCCTACTGTTTGTCCGTTGTCAAATAGTTTTACAGCTACATCGACCTCTGTGGCGCCCCGGGCTGGTGTCACACATCTCATTTCCTCCAGTGCTTTTATATCATGTAAACTGACGTAGTGCACAGACACAAGCGTCGAGTCGACCAGATGTCCAAAGGTGTCACAGAACTGTAGAAATAAGTTTTTTGGGGGGTTGAAAGTGCAATAATATGTTTGCAAAATTGCACATTGATTCAGATTTGCAAATGAATTGTTTGATTGAGTTATTGTGTACATGTACACACACACACACACACACACACACACACACACACACACAGAGTCATAGAGGCAGAGTTAAGATCAATATGCTTTAATAGGATATCAGTGCAGAAACACAAACTTCTGATAGGGTTCAATTCCCCATTTAGTAATAACATCGATTATATGATAATAACAATAAGATCATAAGGATTTTCAGCATAGAAAAATGCAGAATCAGCTAGTCTAACTGTACTTTGTGACACTGACGAAACATAACACGAGTGGCTGAACGTGGATCCCACAAAGGAAAAGAAACAAAAACCCTGTTACACAAGATGCGAGACACGATGCTGATATTCTCTTCAGACGTGGAATAAATGATGTGGATGTGTGTTTCCGATGCGGTTGCTGGCTGGGGGTGGAGGGGCCTTCAAGTTGCACAGTTTGTTAAGCACGGGCACTGGTGATGAACCCTCTACGATTCAATAACAGAACAGAAGCCACACACACACACATGTTTGGAAGTTCGCATCTATCCCACTGGTGTTTGCTTTTCTTTTTTTGTCCAAATTAAAAGATTATAACCGAGGTTGGTCATTTGGAATCGGAATAATTATGTCACATAATGATCCCATAAGAAACATGGACAACATAGAACTTCCAACTTGAAACATCAGTAGAACCGTCGGCAGCTTCCAAAAACAATGGTTTGGCTTCTCCTGCTAGAATTCTATTTGTTTAAAATCAACTTCCATACAGCCAACTCTTTCACATACATGGACACGATTTACCTAAAACCTCTTCATTTGCTAAAAAAAACAAGAAGATCCACCTGAGGCGCAGTTTGTCTTAATTTGACTTCTCTTATTTTCTAGTTGACAAACCAATGACATCAAATATGCAAATAATTTCAAGCCTGTCGGGTGTTTCTACGTCACCAAAAATTTCTTCACTGCTCTCAGGGTCCTAACATTTCTTTCAAATAAAATAAATCATTGAGAGCAACAAGGAACCCCAGCTCACTGGACCCCGTGAACTCCTCCAGAGACATATTTTCAATACAACCAGATCGAGACTTGCAGCTTCATCAACCAACAGACTGACGAGCTTTGGAACCCATGTTTCCGTTAAATACCCTCGACATCACCAGGGGCTAAATGGGGCGGGGGCTACGTTCCTACATGTACTGTTAGGAGCTGATTCACTGCGTCCGAGTAGCGTGGAAGGGGTAAATATGTTATCGGAGAGAGAAGGTTTATGACAAAAGACAAGCAGTCACGTGACATTTTCAGCTCAGGTAAAGTTTGAGGGATTTTCTAAAGGTTTGCAGGGGAGCAAACTGTGCACTCGAAGGGGAGAATTTCCTCATGTTAAGGCACATTTTATAGACCATTAAAGAGAACGTCAGCATAATGCACAGCAAAGGAAATCAAAATACAGTGTGAGTGGATCCAAGAGATAAAATAATATAGATTAAAAAAAAAAAAAGCTCTACAAATGGCACGTACGTGGTCTATGAAGCATCATGGCTTTGTACATAATGAGAAACTGGAGAACGATGTGACTCGTTACAAGGCAGAATCACCCCCTTTACAAAAAATGCTACATGTTTGAAAACTTAGAAAACGGATTCATCTTCAATTTTCATTTCCTGTTTTAACGTTAGTTTTTTTTTTTTTTTTCATTCTTTATCTGAATCTCCTTAATGCAAAAAAATCAATACAGGCCAGCCAACGATGCTGACTCGAATGTCGAATCCGCACGGGAGGAGGACAGAACCACAAAGGATCTGATCCACCCGCGTCTACGGGGACCAAGTACCAGGACACATGAAACACTACAAAACACCGACTCAGACATGAAATCCATCTTTAAATATGTAACGTATATGTGTACAAGACGCTATAATTCACAAGCAAGAGTGGTCACCAAGAGACAACTACTTAAAAAATGATTGTACAAAATACTGGAAAGAAAAAAAGACATAGCAGTTTGTGGGAGTTAAATCCTGAGCCTACTCTTAGTCCTCCTTGTACGAATAATGTGCTGAGTCGCAAACTTTGCATCTCTTGTATGTCGTGTCCTACTTGACTAAACAGCGTCACCTCTCTCCGATATCAAACCATAGAGGCATTCGAAGCAGCTAACAGGTCCTGATTTGGGCTCCGATAGGTCCGATCTGCCTTTGCGGCTCCAACAACATTCACATCTACGACCACGGACGACCCCCCCCACAGAGACGGACGCTACGTCTAAAGCCACTTTAGCACAGACTAAGTCCAACTCACTCGGAGAAGGTCCACGCTTTGTTGTCACGGGTGTCATAATGCCACCCCGGCACGGACTTTCATACCCGATGGAAGCACAGACGGCCGTGACGAGGGGACGGTACATCCAGAGCCGGTGCAGGTGGGCAGAGGTCACGTGACCCGGTACGTGTGACAGCAGCAGTGAAAAACTAGAAGGTCAACGTCTCTGTTGGGATCCTTTTCAGGAGGTTTCTCCGAAAGTTACACAAATCTGTCAACAACAACAACAACAATCCTGATTCTACCGAGGGAAATGTTCGGCTCAGGATTTATTCAGCAACATTAAAAAGTTTAAAACTACGGGTTTTGTTTTGTTGTCGGTGTGTGTGTGTGTTATCTTTGAATACAAGAGGAGGTCATAGACTTTTAGTTTTTATTCACGATGACAAGCTGCTTCTGAGGACTTTGTAGGTGTGTTTAGAATCATCCAATCACATTCAGCCTTCGATTTGATTCGTATCAATAATTAACAGATTTAATCGTACTGACAAGTCTGTTGGTTTATTGATGCCCACTGAGGTGGTGGCTGGGAACTCTCAGGGGGAAAAAAAATCATCACAAAAAATGGAAAAAAATGAGTGATTTGGAAACATTTAAGTATAAACAATAAGTATTTTTCAAATAATACATTTAAAACACTGAAAAAAGAAAAGCGTAGTAGTATTTCTTTCTGGAGTCCTGTGTCACTAAAAGTGTATGACGATCTCATCACGTTTACACTACTGACTGAGCGGATAAAACAGGCGACGAGCGTGAACCTTGTGAAATAATTCCTCTATTAACAATAAACCCTGTTGTCACATACAAAGCAAAACTTGAATTAACTTACATGTACTGCAATATATGTTTATTAGCGTGTCTGGGCGAGACACAAAAGTTGTAGATATTGATACAGTGTCCCATCGATAGAGATTTGATAAAAATACTAAAAGGTCTCCATCGGATGAGAGAAGAACTTGTTATAGAAGAACTGAAAATATGCGCACGTTAAAAACGGATGTGTTACAGTGAAGCTGTTAATGAGTATTTGGTATTTGATGCATCTCCTGCTGCTGCTGGTTTCAACAATTCAGACTCAGACAAAACCCCAAATATCAAGAGGAAAGGAAGGACACTCCCCGCGAGTCGGTCGGAGCCGAGGAAGCGAAAAGAAATTCTACATGAAAGTATAAAGAAATAAAACCCTCTGGGAGCACGAGGCCGGCGTGGGATCCATCGTAGAACTGTGAGGATGCTGGGATCCACGCTGTTAATCTCGGATTAGTAAAACCGACGTCGGAACGTGTGATTGTTGTCATGTTACCTCGGCTCTGCTCAGGGATCCACCAATCGTCTTCATAGAACAGGACGTGATGTTTCTTTCCCCAAACGGATCCCGGCTCCGTCCTTCACCGCACTGATTTCTTTTGATTTCCGCGATGTATCTGTTGTCGCAGTTGTCGTTCTTGGCGACTCAAGTGTATCTTTATCGCTACTCACTCGTCAGCGAGCTCAATAAATAAGACTTTTTTTTTCTCCTCTAAACACGCCGGTTGTGGAACTTGAGACGGGGGTGGGGTGGGGGGTGGGGGTGGGTAGTTTAACACAAGGCCTCACGACACGGACACGTCTGGGCTCTAAGGCAGTTTGAGTGACCGGTGGGGAGACTCGTGCACACGTTTCTTAGAGTTAGAGTGGCTGAACCCTGATGTCACCTTGCTGAGGTGCAGGTCTACTACTGGGGGAGGGGGGGAGGGGGGGTCTACACAAGGCAGAATGTGGCTAGGATACCCTTCTGTACAGTTAGCTCTGTGGCGGCCCGGAGGTACAAAGGAAAAAAGGAGCTAAGTCTCGGCTTGTAGGTACGTAGGCGACAGGGCTGGAAGGAAGGAGGTCCGGGGTCGGACGTGGACCTCTAGGTGGCCTGGTCCAGGGCTCTCAGCAGGTCACAGCCCTGGAGGAGGTGCAGGTTGCCCTGCAGCGGCACGTTGACCTCACAATCATAGCGGGTCAACTCCGGCAGACAGGAGGGCTCGAACGACGGGCCCAGCAGACGACAGGCGAGACCTGGAAGAAACAAAGAAGCTGATTCAGCGCCGGCAGAAAGCCAGAGCGGCTGGCGAGCGCTCTGCGGGTTTCCTTCACCCACCTTTACCATTTCCTGGATACTGAGACTTCCTGTGTTGCCGCAGAGAGTCGAGGCCGAGGGACATGCTGCCTGGCATCATCCTCGTCATCCCGGCTTCTGACAAGACACGAGTGACGTTTACGGGCGCGGAGGGAGAGAAGAGACCCTGAACGCACACGGAGAAC
>JBBMJM010120511.1:0-14210 GCA_037832705.1 Centriscus cristatus
ACACACACACACACACACACACACACACACACACACACACACACACACACACACACACACACACACACACATTCCGGATCTATCTATCACGCATTCGTTTATTAATCCTTTGGGCCTGTTCTTCTGCGATTCGACTTCCCTGGTGGATACTTACAGGCCACCTGCACTTCTGTGCGCCTCTGCAGCAGTGCTCCCACGCGGTTTTTGACGATGCAGCGGTAGAAGCCGGCGTGGGAGCGGTCCAGCGAGGGGATCAGATACCTGGAATAAACACACACATACGGATGAGGATCACATGCTCTGGTCTCTTTGAGCAAGACATGTTAAGTCCCAAAGACAAGAGTTTGGAAATCAAAACGAGCATTTGTGCAGATGTGAAAACACACACACACAGAAGCAGACACACTCTCTTAAGACCATCTAATAGAGGACCAAGGGCACAAAGGACATTGGAGCTTAGCTGTTGTTTATTCCAATGATAATGATGCTCACGAGGGTAAACCAGCTACCACTGAGAGGCACTTACACACACACGCGCGCACGCGCCACGTACATACAAACAAACTCCTGCATTAATATGTCACTTATGCAAATACACACACAGACATGCACAAAGTCCCCGTGGACACGGAGGGAATCTGCATGTCTGGAGCAGTTGAAACTCTCCACATGACCTTGACTTGAGAGCTGTGGCAGTGACGCCTCCCCGCCATGTGGAGGCAGCATAACATACGTTTTTTTTACAGCTTGTGTGTGTGTGTGTGTGTCACATTGTACTGTAGACAGAGAGGAGGAGGTAGGTATGGCGACAGTTCAGAAGCATCACTTTTCATATGACAATGAGCCCACTAGGCTTCATGTCGATACTCATTCTGTGAGAGTGTAGTACAACCAGGTTACAGCGCTCAGCCCATCTGTCCTCAAGTTGTTGTCGTTATATTGAAAAAAATCAATACTTAGCTTTTATTCCTTTAAAAAAAAAAAAGGGAATGTTTGCGTATCAACAGTAACTGTAGAACAATGATGGCGGAATTCAAAAAGATATTTGCTCAGGAGTTGACAGAAATAAAATAAAAGGAGTGAACACAGGTGACCTTCACATACTGACTAGCTGTAAATGCAAAGATTCAACAGGAACTCAGGTCTCTGCTGTTTGGCTCATGGTGAAGTGGCTGTGATTTATTTTATGTCATGATCTCATGTAGAATGTAATCAAACGCGGAGCTGGAATTGCTATGAAGGTGAAGCTGGGTTTTTTTTTCCCGCTAGTGTCACAGAGGTGATGCTTATCTTTGTTTTATGGGATTAAATCACAGATTTCAACTTTAATATTCCACTTTACTGCAGTGAAAACAAGAAAAAGCTGAGGTACCACGGTTTGAGTAGGTCAGTGTGTAAACAGCAGCACACCATGGACAGTCGACAGCGAATCAGACCAGCAAGTAGTACATGTTTAATTGGAGGTTCTCCAGCACGACATATTCTTGTCAAAATAAATCCGTCTTGTGGGAGGTGAAACTAGTTACTGCTAGGACTGTACTCGTTATCACATCATTGCATGATGCGTGTGTGAGCGTGCAGGATGAGTGCAGGCTCCAGTGATGGAAGATGTACGTGTTTCAAGAATAACCATTTGCAATTTGTTCTTTTGCATAAATGAATGTTTGGAAAGAGCAGGGATGAATAATAGAGAGATAAAAGAGAGCAACTAAACAGCATGAGTGCTTTGAATAAGATGTTTGCAGGAAAGTTAGGATATTTACAGAAAAGAAAAAAAAAAAATCAGGAATCACATGACATGAAAATGAACCTCTGAAATGAGCACTACAATGAACTGATTGTAAAAGCTTTGCAGACAAATGCCAGAGGGAAAACAAGCTAATTGAGCAGCTCCTGCGAGGATGTGTAAATTTACTGAGTAAAAGTGAATTTTCACAAAACGGTTCCCAGAGCGCCGGTGAGATTTTTTTTTTTAATAGGCAGCGCACACACCGGGGCCCCCCGCTAGGTCAAGCGACGACTGTGGGTTCACAGATTCACATGTTTCCCGTTGTAAAAGAGGCGAACTGGTTCTCCAGCCCAGTGTGACCCCACATGCGACGTCTGAAAACGTCCAGCACAGCATCCTTTGAACTCCCACTGCGCCACAAAACGCTTTATGCACCTTCCCATATATACCCCCTCCCACCCACCCACAACTTTAAACACTTTCATGTATGAAATTGTTGAAATTCCCCTTTAAGGGATAGCCAGAAAGTAATCTCATTCACTGTACCTTGGCCTACTTTCTTCACTTCATCCCTCCGGTAATGATCCTCAGACTGGAGCCCCTTCAAAGGATGCGGGCTCATTTACTGATTTCATGTTGGTGATCTGAGTTTAGATCTGATGACTTGCAGTACTTCATTACAAAGCATCTACTTTTAATTAATGCACATTTCCTGTCAACCTCATGTCATAAAACTCACACAGAAACACTTCGCGTTCAAAGCGTTCAAGGCTGTATTCGCTTCATCTAACCCCAAAACATATCACATGATTGAAATCTAAACAGGCAAAAACTTTCTGAGCCATAGAAAAAAATACCTTGGTCACACTGAGCTGGAGAACAAAAACAAAACCATTCACTTTAACTTAAAACTCACTGCGCACCTATTTCTACACCAGAAACATTATTTTAAATCGGAAAACTCCGTTAGAGACATGAACACAGGAAACAGAACCTTTCTGAAGACGATGGTCATGCTGACAAAGGCAAAGTGAAGATGACTGTGACACAAAGTTTTACTTAGTACTACCTTAATCACCAATCAACCAGGTTCAATTTCACAAGCCATGTTTCGACCTGTAGAGGGCGCCACTGTGTGAATTTTGTATACATAATATGCAGAACTAAATATTTTGCTCAAAGTCCAAAACATAATTGAACAAACGACATTGTACAATGGAGTTTTGGGGTTGTTACTCTTTAAGAACCTTCTGGAATTGTCCGTCTCAGACATACATCCGTTGTCTGAATTGTGTTAGTGAGGATGACACATGGGTGGTAATTTGGGGTGGGGGATAGGGGGCATGACCCCCCACTTTTTAAAAAAAATGATGATATGAAACTATGATGAGTGGATGCAGTCGCGGTGCTTTTCCATGACACAGTTCGAGTATGTTTTTGACAAAGGAGGCGTAAACAATCGCTGGTGTACTAATACCCTGTAGATGGATTAATGCATTGAATTGTGAGTCCTGAGCGATCTTGCCAATGCCAAACTGCAGATCAGTTGAAAAATATTTCAAACATGGTAAAATTAGTGTTCATGTCCGTCATTCAGTGAGGAAATGTCAACAATGTCAGTATTTCCAAGAGAAAGGGGTGTGCTATCGTGTTCTATTCAAGTTTCTAAAGAAAATTTTTTCTTTTGCTCCGGAACGCGTAGTACTGTGTGGTACAGTGTGTACTCGGTACTCAGCATGCATATAGTTTGGAGTATTTAGTAGGTGGGATGTGAAGAATACGCTTATTCTTATTCTTTATTCTTCCCTCTGTGCTTTGACAGCCACTGCCTCTAAATGGGAGCTGTTCTGCAGTAATGGAGCACGCTGAAACCCTGTTTAATATCTGCGACAACAAATGAAATGGTATCAAACTTCATTAGTGGCAGTGCCAGACAGAGTCAGACGACAAAATGGGTTTCAGGCCAAAGTCTGTAAAAACTTAATCAAGTAATCAGGAGTCTCTATTAGTGATGTGTGTCTGCTTTCACACATCCCATCAACCTTATTAATATGATTGCGTCAATGTGTTTGGGCATACAGGAAGGTGGATACATGATGGAGCAGTGCAAAGTTTGCGTGGAGCAGAGTCGACAGGTGGTGTCAGCGCTCTGAGTTTAACCTCGCTGCGGCCGATGGCGACTTCCTCCAGCAGCCAGCGCCTTCAGGGTGACTTTAGACAACGTTCCCTCTCGGTCTCCCTCCCTTCGCTTTGTCCCCTATAATGAATACAATTAACCTTTGCAGAGCTGGGCGAGCTGGCAGCAGGTGGGGGGAGGTAGTGGGGACGGGACTTGCTGTGTTGGACAGAGATTGATTGATGTTCCTGTGGTCAGCACACTCTGTCAGATCCCCTTTAATTAGCCCCACTCAGGAGAAATGATTAGATGGAGGAGGGGATGGATAGAGGGAGGGAGGACGAGGTGGGACTATCTTTGGAGGCTCGCCGTAAAGCATCTGTTTATCCTCCGATCCCTTCTTCTCAACAGCCTTTCAACTCAGCTTTCATTTTAACCCTCTGAGATCCACGGAGGTGCCCGCGCATTTCTATTAATATCTTCGCTACAGTTTGGCCGAGGAAAGCGGCTCAGATTTAGCTGGATTTAGGAGACTCTCTTCTTTCCAAGTCAAATTTCTCGACGTCCTCCACAGTTTACAGCTGGAGTTAGTGGGCCAGTAAGAAAGGCTGAATGATCTCTCGGTGTATGTGATCGGCGTATTTTTTTCTTTCCTCAAACCAACCATTGGGCGACCTGTAATCGCTGCTAACCCGCCCTCTCTGTCAGAGAGACGACTCATTCCACTGTCTCGTAATTCATTGTGGAGAAAATATAGAGAAAAATACGGGAGAGATTGTCACACATCACACATCTCATGAAGCTACAAAAACAGCTTAACACAATTTGCTTTTAGATACATTTTCCAGGAGCGAAGACTTTTTTGCCTTCACACACACACACACACACGGAGAGAATTACAAGGTGAAAAAAGCAGCAGCCACACATTGTCACAGTCGGTAACTAGTAATATGTGACCTAACTGACTGCAGGGGATGTATGAAAGCAGCTGCACACTGTCCGAGGCAAATCAATAATGTACTACATACTGAGGCTGTATACAGCTGAGGACACTCACAGTCGACATCAGACAAACACACTTGAAAACCTCATGTTTGGCCGGCAACTATCACGCAGTCTTAGGTCTGCCATTTTAATTGGTTCTCACTGGTATTTCTTGTTGTATTTAGTCTATTTTCTAGACTTTTGCGATCTTGAATTGATGCCCTTTGACTCTCGGTATTCTTCATACCGACCGCATAGAAACATCAAATTCATCTTTCCCCGTCTTATGTTGTATGAGTCAGGGATTTACTGGAAATCAATATCAGGTAATTTGTCTCCAGACCCAAAGGGTTGGCGTCCAAATGTTCTTTTCAGAGAAAACAAATGCAGACGACTGTTTGTCGACCCTTTTTATACACCGGTTGTTAAACCATACATCCCCAAAGCTGTGAGACAGCTCCAGTGTCACATATTCTCCCATCTGACATCCCAAACAACTAGCTTGAGAAATGTGTGATACCTAAAATTATTTGCATTTTTTAACAAAAATATGAAACTATTCAGTCATAAACAGTATTATCAGACAAAAAACAGCAGCGAGATTAAAAGGCACAATCTAGTAAGGCTCGTTTGAGAGTGGGTGTCTCGTTGGTATTCATGGCTGTAGAGGACATCACCTTATTGTGAACGTTCAGGCTAGTTGTTAACGTTAATTGCCCGTGTGTTTACAGAACAGTTTCATGGTTTCGTGATCCTACAGGGAGAATCAGCCATTAGAAAAACGGCTGACAGTGCCGTGACAGTCATTGAGACGCTAACACACTCCATGTGACACAATTTCATTTATTTTTCCCAGCGATCTCTCTGGCCTGCACTTTCTGAGTCACTGTCCGCCAGACAGAGCAACGAGTGCATGGGCGGGAAAGGTAAGTATAATAAAGAAATCCATTAAGGTCATCCAGTGAGAGATGCTGGCTGGCTGGATCCAACCCAGCTCCGACTGGGCCAGACAAAGTTTTTCTGACTTCATGCAAGAACACCGCTGATGATGATTGCATGAAGAAGAGAAGATAAAGTCTGATGGGACTGAATTGACCATTGACCATCGTCAATGTCTGATAGGCGCGAAACCCGACTCTTCCAACATCATTGATTGCTGTAGTACACAGTGTCCTCTGCAGGGAGGAATAATTAGAGCAGCAAATAAACATATATCCTAACAGGTAAAACCAACTTTTTGAGCATCGAATAACGACTTGATGGAGACAACGATGTGAGCAGTTGGCATCGAAAAAAGAATCAATGCGCGGGATGGGATGGCTGATAATGCTCAACGGAGAGACATGGACAACGATCAGGTGACACACACTATCTCTCTATTTTTTTGCGAGCTCTTCATCTCCTTCCCCCAGAAATGGAATGGCATTGCACTGAACTTGTGTTAATTTAATTGATGCCACCGTGAAATTGCATCGGTAAAAATAAAAAAAAGCATGTCATGTTAGTTCACATATGAGTGGATTGGACTGAAAAATTAAGTGGACAGGAAAAACAGTGAGGGGGAGGGAGGGGGTCAGCGTTTTAAATGCATATTCATCCGTCTACCCACATTTCTGAACAGATTCGCAGTGACCCGTCATTACTGGTGAGACCCAGGTGACACACTCTGTCGCAACATTAATCTCACTGTCTGCTTCTTTCCCTTGTCTTTCTTTCAAGATTCTGAAAAGCTGTGTTGTTACCAAGAAAGCTTTTGTGGCTATCGTATTGCAAGAAAAGAAAAATAAGTAAATACATTTTATAAATTTAACACTGCAAGCCTGGACTTCAACGAGGGACAGAGAGAGAAACTTTCTTCTTCCCTACAGAAAATAAAGGTCAAGCTACACTCCCACAGCCAAAGGCCAATAGACAAACACAAAATACCCTTGAGATTTGATTAATAATTAACTCTCTTAATTAAGATTCTAAGTTAATTGGCAGAAAAGAAACTGGGGGTGTGCCAGGTGTGGCCCCTGGGGTCTTTGCTGTGACTTTAATGGGGAGCTGTGACACTCTACGCGAGTATTTATAGAGCACTTCATCTACGGAGAGCGTGTGAAGCAGCATCACAGGAATTTAGTTTGTTCTTAGTGGAAGTTCTATTCGTTTTCTTTCTAATTGTCGATTTTTTTTTTGCAGATTTTTTTTTAGTGGATAGTTAGCTATGCTAAATGCTAGCACTAGCTAGCACTATTTTGTTGACCGTTCACCGAATGTTTCCAAAATTCCTGAGTTTATATTCCCTTGGAAAGTTTCTGGAAATCTTCTGCTCCTTTGCAACCCCAGTTAAACCCCAGAGCGCTCTGATGACACGGAGGACATTTAAACAATACTGTAATCAGCCACCAGGGGGTAATCACATGGAATCTGTCCATCATCAAGACTGACATCCAAATTTATTCAAAAGATTTTATTATTCGGCAACTCGTTCCCTTGAATATTTCTCTCCTCAGAGCAGAACATGGAAATGTGCCACTCTCTTCTGTTCTCTCTCACACACGAGCATGTTGAACAGCAATCCTACACACATGTTCACCTTGCAGTATTGATCAGCTGTTGAAGGATGCAAGGTCATGTCATACAGTGTCAATATTTAAAGTGGCATTCAGCGCTGGGGACCTCGGCCATAATCTCATTAAAATGGAGTTCCACTCTGCACAGATACTCTCCTGGAACACAGTACGCTGAGAGAACGAGGATGACTGCATACCCACATACAGTATATGTAACATATTTTCTTTCACATGCAGAAGGTTGCGCGGGTGAATGAATGCCATAGAGGGGCAGAAATCCTGTCCTTGGTCGCTGAAGTAGTACGAGCTTCATATTGAGAGCTTCGTATCTTGTTGAAAACGGTTGATTCTGTGGTCTGCATCGCCGTTGCAAAACACCACCAACGCGAAGATCAACAGGACTGGATGGCCACTGGTTGATTTGACATGAGGAAGAAAATAACTTCTCGTCTCTAGATTTCGTTACAGAACGTGTTGCATGCTTCATGTTATCTTCTGTTATCTTTTTGTCACTTCGTTAACCTACATCACATCACACTGACGTAGCTTCCGAGAGAACTGGAGGTTAAAAGCAGTTTTTAAACACACACTAAATCAACTTGATGCCGTGATAGGAGGAATGGCCCGATGCTCCAACAGACGGTAATCGTGTCTAGAGCAGGCGGTTGCAATCAATCGTTCGAGCCTGCGGACCACTTCAGCCAGTACTTCCCAATGTTCCCAATCCTATCTGCTCCCGATACATTGTTAAGACGAAGGCCTTGATCTGTGAAATTGGCTGATTACGTGACGTTTTCACATATCAGCAAACATATCAGTGAAAATCAGCAGTGTGTCGCTGACCTGACTGTAGTGTGTCGTTAACAGCACACACTCAGGAATGTTTGGGGGCAACACTGCAGCGTGTGATAAGACAGTGTTTGCCACACGATTAGGATCAGCCAGTTACTGTAAAAGGTGGTTTATCTCGGGCCCTCATTCACACTGACGTCTCCGGAGAGAGCGATGGGGCGGGGTGTGTGTGTCAGTGTCGCGGGCGTAAAGATCAGACACAGAGGCAAAGAAATAATAAATAGTTATAAGCAGAAGAAAAGTGAGAAAAATGTGGCGACCGTGGCTGTAGTCAATTCCATTAAAAATAAAGGACCTATAGAACACTATGTAAAACAAACAGCTTAAATTATGATGGTAATAACTGATATTATACATGTTACATGATACATTCCCTGTGAAACTTTATATATCGGCAGGTTTTTCAGAGCGTCAAACATGTTTGATAGGAAAAATGTCCAGTGCTCGCACCTGTACTCCAGTGAAAAGCGTGTCAGCTCCGTGCCATTGTGGATCCACTGAAACTGCAGCGGCCAGCTCCCCTCAGCCATACAGGTCAGAACCAGCCTGTTGCGCTCCAGGTGAAGCTGGCTGCGCACCGGCTCTGTCTTAAAGTACGGAGGTACATCATCTGCAAAGAAAAATTACATGATGTTGGTATTTGCTTTTCAGGCACTGCTGCTAAACCAAACAACACACATGAAGAAATAATATCAAAAACACACATTCCAAGTACGATGTGGACGTTTCTTAAATGGAGTGTCCTAGTCTCAAGGTGGGATGGATGTAGCTAGGTAACAGGAAAGAGAAAGCAGAGGCATGAATTCATGCCGACTGCATCTCCTGCTGTGTACCTACTCGTGTCAGTAACTCATCAGAACGCTCAGCTCAGCAGCTCGACAGCAGACAGAAGAGAAGGAACGCAGAGTAGGAGGCATGAAATCTCCTCTGCATTCGGCAGCCTCCACTCCGTTTTGCTTAGTGTTTCGCACATTCATTGGTTCTTGAAGACACTCCATCGAGTGAATAGAAGACTGACGAGAACCTCCGAACAGGATGATGCACCTGCTGCATGCGCCAGTGGACTGATCCCCCCTCAACTCCCCCTCTAGAATCAAGAATCCTCACACAAACTGTCAAAGGCCCCAAGATAATCTAATATTTCACCCATGATAAATGATGCAAAAATGGAGAGCTTACTTGATGATCATTGTAAATATAGAACACATTAATTGGATGGTTGGATAATATAATTATCAAATTGACTGATAATCAGGCTTTGAAATTAAACTGTCAAAATGATCTATAGAGCTATTTTGTTCTACTTTAGCTTGACAAATGCAACGAAGGTAGACAGATAAGAATAAGAGTGGAAGAGCGGGGGCATAAACGCCGGGGACACGGAGTGACGCCGATGATTCTTTAGATTTAAAGACGGAAGCGTAATGAAGAAGAACGATAAGTATTTTCACATCTTCTGTGCAAAGTTTGCGTTTGAAAGCTCCTCGGGTGCATTCTGGGTCATTTTTCTTTCAAAGTTAGTCTACCTTCATTGACCAAAGTAGAACAGACAAAACAACACACATCGTAATTCAATTGCAACTTCACAGTAACAAGTGCTGCATCAACACGTCTCAAAAACAGTGTCAGTAAAAATAATATAACAACAATACAGGAGGTTTCTCATATTTCATAATTTGATGAACTGATTTTGATCATTTGATAAACTGGGAAGGGATTAATCAGGTCCACACAGATCATTAATTACTATTTATTATTATTATTATTAGTAGTAGTAGTAGTAGTATTTTTAAATTGATATAAAAGACTCGTTTAGAAGTTGACATTTGGTTTCCAGTTTCCTGAGCCCTTTAGACTTTTAGAAAGCTGTCAAAGTTCAACTTCTCATCATCTACTCGCCACCACTTTTTCAAAGGTGAACATCCATATAAATCATCTTTAATCAAAACCCCATGATGGGAAGTGTCTTTGAGCAGGTGCCTCTGAATTCTGACATTTTCCATCCAGTCGCATGGAGGAGAAATTAGCTGATTCAACTGAATACCCGGGCCGGAGGGAAGAACTGGAGTCGTTTGGCGTTCATCCCACAATCTGCCTGAACTGATCCCCATACATCTACTGGAGTGAGACACATTTCCCACTGCATGATGTAAATGATGTACACTAGTGGGTAGCACTAACATATGTCCAAGCCAGAATAAAACATGGTAAACACACAGACCTATTAAGATAAGAAAGTTTCCTTGCAATTAAAAAGTGCACATCATATCTCAATAAGTCATCAGCAAATATTAATAAATTCCAGCACCCTACTCATGCATATTTATAATCCGCACTTCAGTCTGACTTCTGACAACCTGAGGACGGCACCAGACTGGAGCCCGTCTGGCGTGAATAAATATTTATAACAAACAGCAGAAAACAGAGGAGACTCAATAAATGTACCGCGCAATATTGATCTGTTAGATTCAACTTGCACACCTTGCCCACACACACACACACACGCATAATCGCGCCCCTTTCTTTCTTGACTGTTCTGTTAAAATCTGATCCCTTAAGCTAGTCAAACACGAAGTGAGCCTCCACGCAGCAGAGGCATAAAACAGATAAAGCAGATCAGACAGTCACACTGTGAAGCGAAGCTTCAGTGCAAAGAAAGACTTGAGAATGAACCAGAGGAAAGAAAAAAAAAGTGAGTGGCAACAACACAGAGCAGACATTACAGATGCAAAATAGAGATAAAACAGACTCTTTTAGAGTTGGAGTGGCCGGGCATCTCCCAAAGCAGAGCTGGTTAATGCTCCGCCTGCCACGGGGGGAGATATGCTGAAAATTGACGGTGATTGAGATGTGCAATCATGATTGGAGGTGGCCGAGACTAATAGTTCCCCAGCGATGTGCACCGCTTTTATCTACAACGGAGAGATAAAAGCGGATGAGGGTGGAATGGGGGAGGGTGGGAGAGGAAACAGAGAGACAGCGAGGGAGATGTTGAGAGGGAGTGGGTGGTGGGGTGTGTGGGCGGGGGGGGTAAACAAACTCAAGCATGCATATCGCCCACAAACAGATACTCATTCAACCGCAGGAAGGTGCGAGGCCAAAGACAACATTGATCACTGATGAGTATCTCCAGTAGTTGGTCTCATTAGGAAGTTCATTAGAGCTCATCAGAGCTATCAGAGCGCAGGATCGGCAGCAGCGAACGAGAGGAAAAATACGCTGACGCATACCGATTCCTTTTATTTATGGACAATGATGGAAAACGTTTGCCACCAATCAGTCAAGGTTGCACTCATAAGAGCGTTGTTCCCAAGGGAATTTCCTCGCTCGTCTCGCCGACTGGAGGGTGGAACCGGCAGAGGTGGTTTTCTGCAGAATTGAAGGGTGAGAATCTGTCTCGTCCACAAAGTTTTGTGTTAGAATAGAAAAGAGAAAAAGAACAAACCTACTTGTTACCTGCTTAGTAGCCAAAGTCAAATCACAGAAATCTTTATGAATCCCTTTTTCTGCGAAGGAATGGCTTCAGAAGGTGTGTGTCAGGAGGATTCTGTGGTGGTGTCAGGACGTAACTTTCCTCTGATGTATAAACAGAGGAACTGAAAGGGCTGTTGTCTCCAGCCGGGAGCAAAACGCTCAGAGAGCGAACCAAACCGGACTAAATCAAGAGGGACAGCTTCCATGTGGATAGACACAAGACTCGATTAGCAGTAAAGCGGTCCCGAAACAGTCAACTAGCATGTTCACCGCAACGTCACGACACACACACACACACACACTGTGTCAAACAATGGCCGCCGTGTTTGATCGCTAAATTACTTACAGGCTATTAACCGTTACAGCAGTGAATGACAGGTCATTACGGAATCACAAACCATATCTGCGCCACATACACACGTGCACACACACACACACACACATCCCATCTTGATTGTCCACTCTGACCGTGTACTTCCTGCACAGGACAAAACAATTCTTGTGTCTTGGCGGTGGGGCTCTCATTTACATACACGCTCAAGGGTGCTCCCAGGGGCCATGACTCAGGTCGATTCAAAGCCGCAGCCCATTAGTGTATGCCTGTGTGTGTGTGTGTGTGTGCGGGTGTGTGTACGTGCAGGTGAGTGTGTCAGACAAAAGCACAGAACCTAGTGTGCAGCACACAGTCAATTAAATCTGTTCTCTCATTAATGAGAACAGTGCCAGGTACAAATGCTCGCCCTGGGGTGAGAATTTATAATTGAGCGAAACTTCAAGAATTCATTTCAAAAATAACAAGAACTACATTCAGGGACATTCTCTCCCGTTTCCACTCCAAATGCAGCGGAAAAAAATAAAAATAAATACAACAAAAAACAGACCCTGTCGCTGTGGCAGCCTGCATCACAGGAACGGTACTTTTATCGTCATTATTCATCTTAAACTTTAAAAGATGCATGAATGCATTTGTGTGCTAACTGCAGGTGACTGAAAGAAGAAAAGGCAAAAAGCCTCTTTGCATTTGTGCCACTGAACATTGGGACAAAGATTTTTTTTTTTTTTTTTCCCAAGGTTGAAAATTAACTTTGTGTTAGATCTAAAGCACTTTCGCACTTGACTCACTGGGGAATTCACAAGTAATCGTCTGTTGATGAGCTGTCGGATTCCTTACTAATGTCTCGATGGATTCACCGTCACCACAATATGACACTTTGTCCTTCAATAAGGAGGGAAAAAATGTCAGAAAGACTCTCAGAAATAGAGATACTTCTCCGTGGGATGGAGAGACCCGCAAAACATTTTGCATAAACCAACAGAACGAAATGGACGACCTGGCCCGGGAGGCAATGGGGAGGTGGAGGGAGCGCAGCGCCAGCACAAAGCTGAGACATATCCAAGGGACAGCAGAACGCTGAAGAGTGTGTCAGTGTGCTGTCACACCGAGGTGAACAGCCGACATCAGCCGGTATGAAGAGTGACAGCCCTTTGTGAATGTGACGGGATTAATGGTGAGAATGTCGGAGACAGTGAGAATGTTGAGTATGTAGAAAATCCCTCGTCGAGCTGTTTTAATGTGGGTCTGCTGCTGGCCCCGTAAGAGTCCACGGGCCACAGGTTGACAAACCACAGAAAATAATATAATGTGAAATAATGCGAGCATTCAGCAGAAGCATGTCGTAGGACAGTAGGTGTTCCTAACTGAACTTTCTCTGGAGCTTCATGTAACTGTGACGTCAATCCCGACACTATCGCTCCCTGAGTATTCCCACTTCAACTGCCCTTGAGCAAGACACCCCACAACCAACCAACTGCAGCCTCGCGGGTATTGTGAAGTTGCTATCGTGTGCTGTGAGCTTGTGCTAGAGGGATGGGGCAGACGCAGGGAAGCAATTTCCTCCCACGGGATCAATGAAGTCAATCTTCTTCTACTGGGGCGGCTTGGCATGCATCATCTTTGATTTGACCCGTGCTTGATCTGCACCAGGTAACAGACTCCAGCTGTCATGTGTTGTACAGACAGGCGTATTAGTTCTTCGCACAAGAAAATCCATGATACCTGTGTGAGTGCTTCACCTTACTGCCTCACAAAGGCTGCACAAGCTCAACATCAAACTTATTTGATCTCAGACAAATACATTCTATTCACATTAAAAACAGCAAACAGACACGTTTTGTCGAGGAAACATCATTGAAACTGTTCTTGACACCTGACTTGAGTTCAGTGCGTTCAAGGGGCGCAGCTTTTCAGGAGACACGTCACCTCAGCCTGCACAAGCCAAGCGCAGACCACAAGTCTGAGTTGTCACAAATAAGTCGGCCGGTCGACAATGACGACTCTCCAGTCCCACCAGAAGGCTGGTGGCGGTGGTGCGGTGCAGCCGTGACTAGCAACCTCCCTCCAAGCCTCAATCCTCAGGGGCCCATCGCTCCCGGACACGGCATACATATTTCAGTCCTAGCTTGGGGGCCCCACACATACTGACTGACACACACACACACA